>JADDOH010001149.1:0-203408 GCA_016648135.1 Agrypnia vestita
ATTGTGCTTTCGACAGTATATAAAGTAAAAAATTTCAGATGTATCTGAAACAAAAAAATGTTTCTTTATTGACGGTCCTGGTGGCACAGGTAAAACGTTCCTTTATAAGACTATTATACATACTTGAAGAGGAAGATCTAAGAAAGTTTTATCTGTTGCTTGGACAGGAATATCAGCAATTTTATTACCAGGTGGACGTACATGTCACATGGCTTTTAATTTACTTCTTGATTTATAGAATAACACAACATGCAGAGTGACATCCAAGAACCGTGTAATTATAAGTGCAGCTGATGTTATCATCTGGGATGAAGCACCGATGGCGCCAGTTATAGCTTTAGATATAATTGAACGTACTCTGCGTGATATAATGGGTAATAATGATATTTTTGGCAATAAAGTAATCATTTTGGGCAGCGACTAGACAAATTCTACCAGTTTCTCGAAGGGCTTCTCGCGGTCAGTTAGTAGCGACATCTATTAAAAACAGCCAACATTGGAAAAATGTTACTATTTTCAATTTGAAAACTAATGTCCCCGCTTTAGAAGGTGAAAATTTATTTACACAGTGGCTTTTAGATTTAGGCGATGGAAAGCTGCCTCCTGTGGAAGGAAAGTATGCGTCATCAGTGCTTATTCCAAATGAAAGTGTAAGTCAAAATGTTGTTCAAAGCATATATAATGAAGTACATTCTATAGCGGATGTTCCCCTAATGAGTAAACGAGCGATACTGTGTCCAAAGAATGAACATGCTCGATTGATTAACGAAGATGTACTCGGGCGCTTAGAAGGTCCAATCTTTACATTTTATTATGTGGATAGTATTAAAGATGATGGTCGTGAAATGGACTACAAAATGATATATTTTTAAAATACATTCATTTATCAATAATCATTAAACTAAAATGCTATGTAATTTATTAATAAATAAGACGCTGTAATTTTAGCGATAAAAATAAATACAAAGAAGAATTCGATAGCTGTTTCATTTTTTGTATGTCACTGACAGCTACCATAGACAGTAAAACCTGATTTTTCACTGAAATTTTGTCTGTCACTGACAGCTACCATAGACACTAAAACCTGATTTTCTTCTCCTCAATGTTGATGAATTCATTATTTTTAAACCAGCCAAACTTAAAAACTCAGAGTTGACAGCATCACAATATTATACAGTAACTGTCAATAAACAATAAAAGAATTCACGCTTACTTCAGAATACGGCCAATTATCAAATTCTATTAACTTTGTAACAGTAAGGAAATCAATTGTGTTTGTTGCAGAGCAAACACAATTGGCCGCGGGACGACCGTCATTGGCCGCGAAGCGGCCACAATAGCAAAGATGGAAATTTCCCAGATACAATTGGCCGCGAAGCGGCTGACGTAGGCATAGGTAAACAATTGTGTTTGCTGCACAGCAAACACAATTGGCCGCGAAGCGGCCACAATAGCCGCCCGCAGGGCCTAGCAGTAAGCAATCGGCGAAGCCGATTGCTTTCCTGCTAGTCAAATGATTTGATTCCTTTGATCCAAAAGGTTTGATTCTTTTGATTCCTTTGATTCTTTTCAATTTCGGGTCGGCATCCGATTCCTTTTTGCATGTGTGCGTGCTGATCGCGGTATACGAATACGCAATCAACAATGATCCACCGTAGATCCACCAAATACTTTATGCTTGTGTTAGTGATTCAGTTTTGCGTGTGTTAGTGATTCTTTTTTGGGTGTATTTGTTTTTCGTGTGTTTGTGATTCACCATCGCATACGTTTGAGTTTACACATTAATTGTTTATTCAACACGAAATATGATACATACGCACAAAATAATCATTGTAAAGTTACACACACACAGTATTACGTGATAGGAGTTTTTTTTTTAAAGTTTAGCAAATAAATACGTACAAAAAAAAATGTTTGTGATTTTAATCATATATAGTATTTAATAATAAAGCTACCTTGGTATTTTTGTTTCCAATCTCTAAGTTAAATCATTTCATTTTATTTATTTTTCTATATCAAGTTCGATGATTGTATGTGTTTTTTTATATTCAACTTTAAGTTAAATTCTTTTATATTTTTTTCTTACCATATTCAAGCTCAATTGTTTTATTTCTTTTTTTTATGTTCTATTATTTTAATTATATTTTTAATATTTAGTAAATTTATTTTTCAATATTTAAAACTTAAAAACAACTGTATCAGTAGATGTTTTAGAACAGACCTTCTCTAGTAAAGCAACAACCTTTTTTGTGTGTGTAATTTCCTATGTTTTAAACTATATTTTGTTTTGTATGGATTTTGTTATCTTAAGGGCGAACATCAATACTTATTTAACTTTTCGCGTTATTTTACGAAAATGTGGGTTATTATTATTTATTTTAATCAGAAGATAATGCGAAGATGTATGAACGTGGATGATGCGAGAGTCGTATGTCAGGACAGAATAGTGTGGGCCTCTATCCTCTCTGCCTACCCCCACGGAAAAACGGCATGATGGTAAGTAAATCAATCAGAATATTACGATAGACAAAATGTTTTAGAAAAATATCATGAATGTAACCTTCATTCTTATCTATAACAAGTGAAATGAATTTGATTTGTGATAATTAATTTGACTTGCAACTATAGGTACAGTGTGTATGGTGGCCCATTATTCTGAAACTTGGATCCACTTTGGAATAGCTTGACACTTTAAAATAATTTATTGCCACCAAGTCTGAGACCGGAGAGCGTTCAGAAAGTAACGTGTATTGTATTTATTTAAGGAATCGACAATCTCTTTGAATGCACAGTTCTGTGTATAAGGAGACAAGTTAAAAATAGATATTTATTTAATTTAATTTTTGGGAGGTTTAGATTTCTTATAACTTAACATTCGTATTCAATTGGTAAATAATGGAATTTGTTAATTATGTATATAAATACATACATTAATTTTTAGATAAATTGATTTTTAACTCCTATATTGGTATACATAAAAATAAAATAAATAAATAAATGATTTGTATTTACGTGATTAATTATAATTTATTATTTTTAAGCAATGAATATTATTTTATTTCTTAATTTTTCTATATTTTTGTTATATTTTTTATCTCAAAATGATAATTACACATTTTCTCCACACTAAAATATTTTATTGCTAATGCCTTTTATTTTGTTTTGCGACATAAATATTTAATTTACTTTGATGTACAAGTATATGTTATTATTTTAACAGTTTTATTTTCGACTTAAAATTTACTTTTTAATTAGGTAATATTTTTTTGTGACAGATGATTATATTTTATGTATTAAATGTGACATGTTTATTTCATAATATACCTTGATCATACATAAATCGTTTTAGTATTTTTTGATGATTGTTATTATTTTTATTTTAATATTTTATTTTCCATTTTAAATATGATTGTTTTTTTTTCCTGTCAACTTATTGTAACGACAATTAAAAAAAAATTAATTCCTTTTTTATTTTTAGCTAAGAGAACACAAAACAAAATTTTTAGTACTTGTTAATATTAAATGAAATTGTTTTTAACGCCTATAACGTATAAATAAAAATAAAATAAATCTTGTGTATTTTCGTAATTAATTATAAATTATTATTATTAAGCAATGAATGTTATTTTATTCTCAATATTTCTACATTTTTGTTATATTTTTTATATGAAAATGATAATTACACACTTCTCCACACTAAACTATTTTATTGCTAAAGTTTTTTATTATTTAATAGCATTTTCGATTTTTACAAAGAAATGTTAATTATTTTTAAAGTCTAGACGTTTTGCTTAAAGCGTAAATCAAATATATAAAGCGTCGACTTAAAAAACGTAAGTACCAACCAAAATACAAATAATGTACCAAACATTAACGATGTCATAAAGTAAATTATCGTGCCCACTTGACAGATCCAATACACCCAACGGGTAACGGGTTCACCGACACACTGATAAATGACCGACTCCTATCTACCCTTAGAGTATATACAATCCATAGAGACCATATTATTTCGAAACTTGTAAGAATTTTGTTAAAAGAGGCGTGGTCATTCGGTGAGACTGGACAATTCATTTCTAACACGTGTTTGTAATTTCTTGCTAAATCAGGGCTACCACTAATGTACGATTCTCTGTGAATTCTCTTACAATAAAGTAGCAATAAATGATAATGCCTTTTATATGTGGGTACATCTATTTATTTTAATTTATTTTATTACAATTTTGAATATCACCACAACAATAATTATATAAGGTACTGCAATAATAATAATTATAATCGAGGATTATTTATACCATATCAAACATAAACATTTAGATATCTGCATTTGTACAAATATTTAGAAAATTACGTTATTTACATAATATACATTGTTTGTATATACACATAAAATACATTGTTTGAAAAAACAATATGATGAAGTACATTAATGGAATTAATAATAAATATAAAATTTTAATATAGTACGATTTTAGGTAAAACGTACTATCAAAACATACATGGCCAACGACTGCATTACATGAAGGGATCACTTTAAGCAACTCTCCCATGTTTACTGTCGAATTTGTAGACTGAATGTAATAATATCGATTAAATTTAAAGTTTATGAAAAATTAATATACCTAACGATTTTAGGTAAAACATAATATCGATGGCTCCTACGTATGCTATAATAACCCATAAATCGAAAATTTTTAGTTTTTTTATGTTTTTCTTATTTCTTATATCTTTATAACAAAGAAATAAAAACATTTTGCAATTAATTACATTTTTTTTGGGTGTATTTTATAGGGCAATGTATATTTATACCGGACGAAAATATACTACTTCATATACTAGGAGTTTCAGAATGCACATAACTAATTTTATAAATCCCGTATAAATTGGCGATTTCAGAAATTTTTTATGTAACGAAAAACGAATAAATAATGAACACTATATGGTTGGGAGATATTGTGATGGGTAATTGGGAACAAGGCAAGCACTCACCTTTCTTCATTCGATTTTGCGTTTCTCCTCTTGCCTCTTCTATATCTCCAAACTTCTAGCGGCGAGGTGTTTCACGTTAATTTCAATGTAAAACACTCGCGTCAAGAATTAAATCTTTGATTCAATTTGCGGTAGTTCACAGCGGAAAATTATGCGGTCACTTTTCTATTTCGATATTTTTTTCTATTGCGATTGCAGCTGTTTTTTCGTCTTGTGGCGGCTTCGATTTTCAAAAGTGGAGCGGCTCTAGTACTTGCTTGGTTTCGGGAATGGGTAGGGACTGGGAGAGAAGGAATACCTTTTTCCTAGTTCACAAATTAATTTATGGCGCTAACATGCCGCCCGGGATGAAGGCTTGCCTTCATTAACAAGTGATAGAAAGAAGAAAAAAAATAAAAAAAATAAATAAGAATAATAATGAACTTAACATAGCGTAATAGCGTAGCGTTTTAGCGTAGCGTTTTAGCGTAGCGTTTTAGCGTAGCGTTTTAGCGTAGCGTTTTAGCGTAGCGTTTTATCGTAGCGTTTCAGCGTAGCGTTTTAGCGTAGCGTTTCAGCGTAACGTTTTAACGTAGTGTTTCAGCGTAGCGTTTTAGCGTAGTGTTTTAGCGTAGCGTTTTAGCGTAGCGTTTTAGCGTAGCGTTTTAGCGTAGCGTTTTAGCGTAGCGTTTTAGCGTAGCGTTTTAGCGTAGCGTTTTAGCGTAGCGTAAGAAAGAAAATAAATAAAAAATATGGCGTTTAGCGAACTAAAGATAGGTTAAAAAATAACAAGATTTTTAACGCGTTTTCGAATCATGTTGCGTGCGGAAAGGATCCAGAAGTTTTGTCTCAGCAAGGCTAATAATAGACTTGCTCCAGCGTGTAGATTTTTAGTATGATAATAATCAGCAATTAAGTGAACAATGTGGTCTTTTGCAGGCAAAACGATTGGATGCTTTTGTGTAGAACTAAGTTGTGATTGGTTAAGTCGACCACCAACACGAATGATTTTAACATCATCTAAGTATGCGTTCAACTTGCGTAAAGCTATAGAGTCTGTATTCAGGGAATGATGGCGTTGTATGCATTTAATTATGAAATTCTCTGTTAGTTCTAAATCGTTTGCAGAAATAAAACCGCGTGTTTTCAAGATGTTTGAAAAGCGTAGGACATATACCGAAGCGCGTAAGAATTTTAGATAACTTGACATTCGTTGTGCCAATTTGTATATAGCGTTATCTTGCACGTCACTATTAGACGGCACAAGAAGTGACACGGTCTTTGACTCGGGGAGCTCCTCGTTTGAGCTTGTAGCAGCAACAGAGAATTGTATAGGCCACTCTTGCATCGGCCGGGTAAGCCATGAGGGACCGTGGTAATAAAAATTGTTATCAATTAGTTGACTTGGCATAACAGGTCGGGATATTATATCCGCAGGATTTTGAACACCTGGCACGTGGAACCAATGTTCAGCCGATAGGTTCTCATTTATGGCAGCGATTCGATTTGTAACGAATGTTTTAAACTTATAAGGAGCGGCGCGTATCCACGAGGGAGTAACTGTGGAGTCTGTAAATGCCAAGATTTTATTTAGCTGAACGCGTTCGCAAATGATATCTCGTACGCATGCTATTAGGTTTGAAAGCAGAAGCGCCGCACAGAGTTCTAACCTTGCAAGAGATACACATTTTGGTGAAGCCAGTCTAGACTTTGCGCATAAGAGTGTGACTTGTGCTTCATCTTCCTTGTTGTTTACTCGAATGTATAGCACTGCGCCATAACACTTCTCACTTGCATCGGCAAAACCGACGAGTGCTACGTTTGAGTAAGACTGCGAAATACCTACGTGACGGGGTATTTTTAACTTTTCGAGTAAATGAAGTTCTGACTTGAACTGTTGCCACTGACTTTCAATGTAAGCTGGAACATTTTCGTCCCATTCGAGATTTTGCTTCCAACACTCTTGAACTAATAATTTTAATAACGTGGTAACTGGACCTAACAAAGAAAGAGGGTCGAAGAGTCTAGCAGTTGTGGAGAGAATTATGCGCTTGGTGCATCTATCCGATTGACACACATCGGCGTTAATCTTGAATAGGAATGCGTCATCGGTAGGATTCCATCGGAGACCTACGATTTGTGTATAAGCCTCTTCATCAAATTGAACGAGCTTCGGCAATTTGAGATCAGCGGGAATTTTTTCCATTAATTCGGTACTGTTTGAGACCCATTTACCTAGGTGGAAACCACCAGATTTGAATAACTGGACTAGATCGCTATGAAGTTGGTAAGCGTTGTCAACCGTATCGACAGAAGAAATGTAGTCATCCATGTAAAAGTGTTTTTTGGCTGCCCATGCAGCTGCGGGCCAGCGAGAGCGTTCATCTGCTGCTAGTTGCCTTATGACGCGCATTGCCAGATATGGCGAACTCGAAATCCCAAAGCAAACGCGATTAAACTCGTAAGTTTGGATCGGGTCGCTAGGATGGAATCTGAATAATATACGCTGAAATCGGTGATGTTCTGGTTTCAATTTAACTTGGAAATACATCTTCTCGATGTCTGCTGAGAGCGCAATCGGGAAGAGCCTAAGATTTATTAGTAACTCAAAGATGCTAACTTGCAGATTTGACCCAATATATAGCAGATCATTAAGTGATTTAGTCGAACTTGACTTACAGCTAGCGTTTACGACTATTCGCGTGCGGGAAGTTAATTTTTCCGGGCGATAAACAGCATGATGTGGCATATAATAGCATGGACCGGGTGCGAGGTTATCAATCGCATTGATATAACCCTTGTCAATATAATCTTTAATGGTTTCATTGTAATCCTTGCGTAGTTCAGGAATAGAATCTAACCGTTTTTCCAATTGAAGAAAGCGTATTTTAGCAATTGTGTCTGTACGACCAATTTCCGTTGGTTCGCATTTAAATGGTAATGCTACAGTATAACGTCCCGTCGCATCGCGTGTGAAAGTTTCGGTGAATATTCGTTCGCAAGCTGCGTCATCAGGACTTAAATGTTTTCTAATCGGTACATTTTCCAATTCCCAAAAGCGTTGCGTTAAATTTTCTAAAGAAGGTTCGTCAACTATTGCGTGTAGGGCGCGTTCAATCGGTTGCACGACACAGTCTGCTTTTCCCATGATGACATAGCCAAACGAGGTTTGTATCCCGACTGCATTTGAGTCGGATGACATCACCTTTTGGTTTCCCAGCAAGAAAGGAAATAGTTCATTGCCTATTAAAAGATCAATATCCGCGGGCGTATGGAATTTTTCGTCAGCTAAGGGTAGGCCGTGCAAATGTTGTAGTTTGTGAATGTTCACATAAGCGTTTGGAACTTTATCCGATATAGTGCTGATTACACGTGCGTTTATTTTGAATCTGCAGCGTGCATCAAAGCGCGAATAGATTGTCAAATCAGCGAGGCCAAATACTGGCTTTTCAGAGTTCCCTATGCCTCTGACTGTTGCTGGAGAATTTAAAATATTCAGGTTAAGGCGATCACAACAATTTTTTGTAATAAAATGACTTGTAGAACCACTGTCTAACAATGCTCTGATTTTTAATCTTTTGCCGGAATCGTTTAAAGCGTATATTACCGCAGTAGGTAACAGAGTAATCGAATTAGAAGAGCTTGGACGCGTCTGGTTATATGTTACATTGCTATGCATAGAGAGTGGAAAATTGGAAACGACGGCTGCGTTTGCCGTTTGTGATTTTGGGGCGGGTGATGATGTTTGCGCGCGGTTAAGCGACGTATTATCATTAGACGATAAGCGTGTATTTGCCATCGAAGACTCTATGTGAAGTTTAGTGTGATGCATTCGCTGGCAGATGGCGCATCTATTTTGCGATTTACATTTTTTCACACTATGAAAGCCCAAACAATTAAAACATAAATTATTATTTTTCACGAAATCATTTCTATGATGAGAATTTAAAAGAAGAAACTTATCGCATTTATAAAGTGGATGAGGATTATCGTTTTTACAAAAAGGACACTTAGGAAAGCTGTTACTGACAACGAATGATTGCGCAGAATAATTTTGTCTTTTATTATAATTTTTATTAACTTGCGAAGTAGAAGATTTATTATAATTTGAAGTGTTAGTTTGAAAAGACCCTGCGTTACGAAGCGTGTATATTCGGTTTTGTTCCTTCACAAAGGTAATCAATGACTCAAATGTCGGTATATTTTCATGGCGTTTTGCTTGTTCAAAAAGTGTTACAGTTTCTTTATCCAATTTGGATAACGCGATATGTGTAAACGTAAAGTCAGCTAGATCATCTAATTGAAGTTGTTTCAATGCGGAAAATGCGGAATAGAATTTTTCTAAGAACGTGTCTAATGCGTTTTGCGAGGGAGTTTGACTACCCCTGAAATTTAAAATTTGTTCTAGGTATAACGTGGCGAGAGTACGTTTATCTTGATACTTATTTTTTAGCGATTTCCAGAGAATCTCATAATTAGCTGCAATAGGCGGAACACCTGCACATACCAATGAAGCCTTACCAGTAAGTTTTCCGACAAGGTATTGTACCTTTTCCGCGTTTGACAGATGCGGATTCTTATGAATTAGCGAATTAAAATTTTCGTAAAATAAAACCCATTGGTTTGGATTACCATCGAAACTTTTCAATTCTAATGCCGGAAGCTTGCTATTTATTTTTTCGTAATTATTTATTAGCGGTTTTTGATTTTCTAATTTTGTAAGCCCTACTTGTATCGCTTTTATCTGACAATATAACTCGTCGAACGCGCAGAGATCTTTGAAATCGGGTTCATATGTAGAATCACAGCTTAGTATCGTTATATTTAACTGGTCCGTTACTTCAGTGTATTCTCTTCTAGTATTTTCCAATGACTGTATGCGTATGAGAAATAGATCTCGTTTTATTTCTTCATCTACTTGTTTACTTAAGTCATGTAAGGATTGCAACATTGAAAATAAACTTTGTTTTTTAGCTTGTAAAATCCGTATCTTGTTTTTTATTTCACTGTCTTTGTTTCGCGTAGCCATTTTGAAAATTCACTGAAGAAATGTGTTGATTGTAATTATTTTTAAAAACTGTAGAATTAATCGAAATTTAAATAAATTAAAATATTATTTTTATAATATGAAAAGTTGCAATTAGTTGTAACAACCCTGCTTTAGTTTTTGAAAAATCTTAAATCTTGATAATTTTTATTAATAATACGCGTTTCTAATAGAAATAAACAACAATTACTTCGACGTTTGATTTTAAACGTGCTTCGGGTTCGGGTTTTTCCGTCAACCGAGCGGAAATTACCGAGCGTTCTCCGTGTTTCCGAGCGTGTAATTTGTGTACATACGTACAATTTTAATAATTTTCAAACGAGTTTGTAGGTAGTATATTTATTTATTATTCACGCAGTTAAATATATGACGAACGGGAATATATTTTTTTAAATATAATAGTAACTACGCCAAGTGATTTTATAAGCGTTATAAGATAAATAAGCGTTTTTAACGAAATGTTTTGAATTGAACAAAGTCGGCGTATGCGGTTGTTTTTTGAGGCGATCACGATAGATACAAGCGGAATCTAGGAAGCGGGTATATCCGGTGGAAGGACCATATGGTTGGGAGATATTGTGATGGGTAATTGGGAACAAGGCAAGCACTCACCTTTCTTCCTTCGATTTTGCGTTTCTCCTCTTGCCTCTTCTATATCTCCAAACTTCTAGCGGCGAGGTGTTTCACGTTAATTTCAATGTAAAACACTCGCGTCAAGAATTAAATCTTTGATTCAATTTGCGGTAGTTCACAGCGGAAAATTATGCGGTCACTTTTCTATTCCGATATTTTTTCTATTGCGATTGCAGCTGTTTTTTTCTGTCTTGTGGCGGCTTCGATTTTCAAAAGTGGAGCGGCTCTAGTACTTGCTTGGTTTCGGGAATGGGTAGGGACTGGGAGAGAAGGAATACCTTTTTCCTAGTTCACATATTAATTTATGGCGCTAACAATAGGTATGGCAACCTTTTTTTTTAAGAAGCATAAGACATTTTTAAAGCGTAGGATCATGACGCAGGACACATGACAAAAGGTTATAAAATTAAAGTCCTTCGCGTTCTATCCGCTCGAGCTATTGGGTACTCTTCCTCAGGGGCGTGGGTACAAATAACGAGTAATAAGGATGGGTAAAAAATATCGATATATCAATATATCGATATATTTTTTTTTAAATATCGATGTTTACCGTCGACATTTTTTTTCGCGATACATCAAATATCGATTTTTTTTTCGAGTATCAAATTAGTATGTTTTTCGACATTTTTTCAGCGACCTTTTTTCTTTTTCGGTGGTGACCTTTTTTTTCGGTCATCGCTATTTTTTTCCCAATGTATATCGATTATTTTCGATACTTTTTAAAATATTGATTCGATATATATCGATTTTTTTTTCATTTCCCCATCCCTAACGAGTAATCCTCGGTCACAAGCTGGGTAAGCGCCTGGGACTACGCCTTGTAGTATCGCGACCAACTCCGGATCCTGCTGCTGGGTCCCCAGACCAGGTTCTCCGTGGGTTGCTGTCCTCTCGTCGCTACTAAAGTAACTGAAGATTCCTCTACTGAGTCCCCAGACTAGATCCTCTGTTAGTTACGTTTTGTAAACCAGCTAGCGAAGGCCAAAGGCTCGGACACAAGGTCAACGAAGACCTCCATACGATGTCTGTATTTGTATTATATTCACAACAGCGCAGAGCATACCAAATCATCCATGTTCTCTAGTATTTAAATAGTTTAAGTTATGTTCCATTAATATTTTACCAGCGAAAGTGGCGCCATCTCTTAGTATAATTAGGCTGAACCCTCGGGGTACTTGATATAATGACAACCGCCTTTCGTCAGTGACTTTTTCTACTTCTTTCTTCTTCTTTAGCTGTCAATTAAAATAAATACCCTTTTAGCGCCGTCTATGGAATTATTTCGGGAATAAAATATATTGGCGTTACAATTTGTTTAATTCATTAAATATGAGCTATTTTGTGATATAATTAATCATGACTTATCCTACGTGAAGTAGGGGGGATTTTAGGCTTCCACAAACGAAATTGGCAGGAACACAAAATAGGTTGTACTATAAAGGTCTTGTTTGATGTCTAAATTGTCTTAATTCTTCAATTAACTGCCAGCAAATGTGAAAGAAGTTAAGAGTCTCACTACTTTTCGTAGGTTAAGTGCAAAATATGTGAAAATAAAGATCAATGTATGATTATGTTTTGTTGTTTCATGTTTATTTTCTTTTTTAAATTTCTTTACTTTGTGCCAGATGTGAAAATGTGTTTCTATTTATGATTATTTATGTTGATTTTGCTATGTTAATTTATGTTTTAATTACTAGTTCTCTTTACAACTAAATAAAAAATATACAAACAAACAAAACGTTTAATAAAAAGTCATTTATAATAAAAAAATATTCAGAATATTTTGAGTTTGTTCAAATCTTTCAGAACAGTGCTGGATTTATGTCACAGAGACATTATTAATCAATTAGTGTATATTATAGATATCTCACAGAGACGAAACTGTATTAATTATGGGAAAGTAGGTATAGAAGTCATTTTTGGGTGTAACAGGACTTATGACCTGTCTTTTGGTAGGCTTAAGTGATCACTTTACACAATTGTAACATTCGCCATTTCCACCCATGATAGAATATACCATGCTTATTCATTTTTTGGAAGTTGTATATATGTTCAAATTGCGTGAAGCTTTCATATATGAGTTGTAAGTATTCGGATGAATTTCATTACACATAATAAAAGTATATTGCCTTCAAAATTCCGTAAAATCAATTGTAGATTTTCTCATTAGCGACATCTGTGGGGATTTAGGGGAATCAAAATGGCTTTGTACAGGCCGCATGGAAAAGGCGCTTACAACTCATATATGAAAGCTTCACGCAATTTGAACATATATACAACTTCCAAAAAATGAATAAGCATGGTATATTCTATCATGGGTGGAAATGGCGAATGTTACAATTGTGTAAAGTGATCACTTAAGCCTACCAAAAGACAGGTCATAAGTCCTGTTACACCCAAAAATGACTTCTATACCTACTTTCCCATAATTAATACAGTTTCGTCTCTGTGAGATATCTATAATATAAAAAAATATTGATTGTATTATTTCTATAAATCTACTTATATAAGCATCTTTATAGATTTAGTAGATTTATACAAATCAATATTCTTAAAAATGTCAATCTACAATGTTGCTCAATTGACAAAAAAAATCATTTAATATAAATGAATGTTATATCAAATAACAAAAATTTAAACAAAATATTTATAATTCATAATATTAATTAAATGGAGAAATAGATTATATTTTCAAATGCTGGTAAATACCAGCCAATGAAAAAGGCTGTAATAAAAAATATTATTTAATTGTATTTTAAGCAGGTTGTTGTCTCGTAATGCCTGCAGATAAAAAGAAGATAAACACATTAAGCTAAAGGACTTTACTTAATATTTCAAGATAGAATTTTTAAGTGTCTCGAGGGAAATAGCAAGAACTCAAGTAAATGATTACATCTCTCTGCAAAGTAAAGTTCGCAATGCTGCTGCTCACGTTTGATCGGAGTGAGACAAGAACAAATTATGAATTTATTTCAACTGAGAGTACATTTACTGAAGAGTAGATTCATCCAAAATCTGCAAACAAAGACGCTAGAGGGTAAATGCAAGTTTGAGAGCTTCTTTACTATAAAAGTCATACGGCACATTCTTCATCAAGGATTCACTATAAATCTTGTAACTTATTTATCACTGATTGCCATTAACGTCTTTAGAAACACGTTTTATCGTTTTCAATAATCAATACAAGTTCTGAGAAGATGGATAGAGTATCATTCCATTTTTAATTTGTTACCCATTTTATATTGTAACTAACTGTGACCCATCAAAAATGATGGTACTTTTACATGCCGGTGCCTAAAGAATAAGTATTTACTTATCTATAGCCGACACCCATGAAATAGAAATGATGACCTTTGTCAAAATATTTTAATGTATTTTCCCTGCCGGCAGTTAATGGCACCTACTATTTAAAACCCTGGAGATTGTGGCGATTATGCATGCGTAAAACTAACATGACAATATAATTAAATAATTAACGTTATAAATAAAATACACATCAAAATAAAATAAAAAATAAAATGAAAAATAAATTTTCCGGTACCGGGAATCGAACTCGAGCCCCCTGGGTGCGAGCCCAATATCCTAGCCACTTCACCACACAGGAGAGTCTATTAGTTGCGAATAAAATATTTTTAAAGAAAATATATTGTGGCCTCTACCATTTTTTGGGTACAAATTATTTGCATCTTTGCTTCTATATATAGTTCGATATGTAGCCTATTTTTGAAGGGTCCCGCACATATGGTGATGACAACTTCCATAGGTCTCCGCGTTTGAGTTTGTTCGCCCGGGATTCAAGCCCCATCTCCGGCGGTTTAATTTCGTTTTTTTAATCGTAAATTCAGACGAATTTACGGGTGTTACACGAAGTTACACGGACAGAAAGATTGATGGACTGACAGACAGACGGACAGATAACGAAATTAATATAATTTGTGATGAATCCCATAAGATTTTGGGTAATATGCTCTATGTGATGTCAGAATAAATAAATATATTTAATATTATTTTTGGGATATCTCTGGTACATCTAGTGTATTTTTGTATTAAATTTTTAATATTTAAAATAAAACCTTATGTGATTCAAAATAATGTTATTTTTATTATCTTTTAAATAATAAATAATACTTACATAATAATTGTAGGATTTTGAAGCTGAAAATGTATGAATAGGAAACCATTTGTTTTTTCAAATTGACATTATTTACTTAAACCTAAAACAAAATATAATAAAAAAAATAATAATATAAATATGTCAAGATGGTGTAATTTGGTGTGGCGACCCTTGCGTGTTACTTGAGCCGCTGATTGCATCTCCAATATTAAACCATTACCCAAAGTTTTAAAATTACTCATTTAACGGACCGACAGACAGGCTGATATACAGACATACAATGAAATTATTATATTTAGATAATATTGTGAAACTGAAATATCGTTTGTCGTCCGTGTTGTAGTTGATTTATCTATTTTTAAGAGACATTTACGACATTATAATTATGCGACAATATAAAATACGGCCATGTCGTAAATTTAAAATGAAAATATGCTTATCATGAAATAATATTAAATCATTACGTCAGTAATAGTTCCAAAGACTCGAAGCCTAAAAGCGTGCGCTCTGACAGTTTTTCTGTACATGGAGTTGTGTGGCACCGGCTGGGAGAGGGTAAGCTTACTTTGTTAGCTTGATAATGTAGGCCCAAACGATTCTTAATGGACTATTGAAAAAAGAGATAATTTTTAAAATTATTATTATTATTGCCATTTGATTTATATTCATCAAATAAATTCTCAATAATTTCTGGATTTTCCTATTTGAAACATAACGGTATTCCAAGAGCCATTACTACATTATTTGTGTTTCATATCCTCGGTTATTTTCCATTCTACGTTCCAGTCGAATATCTAAAGTTCTCGCTTAAAGAATATAATTTTTTTATATAAACATTTTATATTATATTACCTATTTTAATAATAAAAAAATAAATACTTATTCCTTAGAAACCGACATTTAAAAGTTCGCTCATTTTTGACGGGTGACTATAATATTTTCTTTATAATCTTTGGAGCACAATCATTAGGGCATGCAAAACTGGTTTATAGGTAAACTTATTGCTAAATTTCTAAGCCGATAATATTTCAGACATAAAAAGCATAATAATAGTTAAAAACATGAAATAAATATGAAAAATATGAAAAAAAAAATCATGAAAAATATAAATATGAAAAATAAAGAAATATGAAAAAATAAAAAAAAGAGAGAAAAATAAAAATAAGAAATGGATAAGTAACACAATACACATAATCCACATACGATATTTTTAATATATATGTTTAGCAGGCAATTTTAAATAATACAGTAGAAATAATATAATTTAAAATAACTGTTACACAGCTACAAAACTACACCGACACTCAGGAACGAGCCCAAGGGCTAGTTGGTGGCGATTTAATTCGATGAAATTCTCGTAAAAAATAGACACATTTGAAAACCAATTCAAAATTGGATTTCTTTATTACTAAAGTAAAGTAAGGGAAATGTGGTAATTAACATAAAACTCAATCTTGAGTTAGCAATGATTTTCGATATAGGGTATTATCCCAATAATTTTTCTTTGCTTTTTTTCTGTAAATTATATTACTCCTCAAACAAAAGTAACATAATTTTGCAGCTATCAAAGGTCCGTATTCTTACGCCTCAGAGTGCAGTTACAACGGGAATTTCTTCCCTTTATAAATCTTTCCTTAATAGCATAACTCATATCACAAAAACATGAAATATACCGGTAAAACGTACCAAAATCTTGAAAAGAAATGAATTCACAATTCGCGATAAATATTTAAGTATCCGTTCAACACAATAACAAAATGCACACGTAGCAAGCAATAATGGAATATTACAACAAATCATATAAAATAACTTCAAATTGCAGGATTTGTGAGCCAAATTAAAAAAAACTATTTTAACTATTAATTACCTAATAAGGCTAATTCATTATCTTTTTAAAAAAATCTTAGATTTTAAAATTAATAACAATATTTTGAATTAATATATTTTTAAATAAAAACACCTGTCTTTGTATTAAACCACGATTTATTATTGTGCCAACCGGTTTCGCTTAAAATTGAACTTCATCAGGGTAATTTTATATTTTTATTGTCTCCTTCATTAAGTATATATAAGTGCACTGTTGTGTATTTATTGTTTAGTTATTAAGTTGCCCTGATGAAGCTTAAGTTTAAGCGAAACCGGTTGGCACAATAATAAATCGTGGTTTAATACAAAGAATAGTGTTTTTATTTATTTTAATACGTCAAACCACAAAGTTATTGCTTTCTACCAAAGTATAATATATTTTTACATTTTAAAGTATATACCTGGTTTATTTGTACCAAATGTGCTGAATTGGAGACCTTGGCAGAATAAAAGAGGCGTCGGAAGACCTCAAAAGAGGTGACTGTCGACATAACCGCTGTGGGAGGAAAGAAATGGCTACAATTAACAAATAACAATGAAGGATGGAAGGGTATGGAAGAGGCCTACATCCAGCAGTGGACAGATGAAGACTAAAGAAGAAGAAGTGCGGAAATAGGCCGAGTCTTGCAGGCGTTGTAAAGTACACATTTAGCGAAAAACAGCTATATAAGATAAAAAGTATATTTGTTAAATAATTTCAGTACGATATGGCAGACTGAAATAGCATATCGAGGCCATTAAACGTAACCTCCGGTCCGGCTGTTACGCCCTTTCGGCATCTCGACCATTTTTCTGTCGGAGCCATTTGTTTGGAAATGTAAAGAAAAGCGCTTTTAGCGAGCATTAGCGACCGTCGGTGCCATAACGGGCGGGAGATCCGTTAGATCCGTTACAATAACGGCGGCGAGCGAACGGACGCAGATTAGTGGGGCTACAGCGCTTAGACGTGTGATGTTACTGGCGAAGCGCTCATACCGCCAATACTTAAAGTTTCTAGGCATTAGATAATAGATGTGATGAAATTTGAATACCTTATACCGGCATCAAATTTCCTATTTACAATTTATTAAAAAATCTAAAAATAATCACACGAGAAATTAACGGTTTATTTAATACATTTTACGACAAAACTAATTCTGAATACAATATGTTATGATGATTGCCAAGAAGTTATTAATAATTGAGTGATTTTTTTTAATACAGATGTTATTTTCGAACTAAGCTAAACGCTTGTGCTATAAAAATAGGACTAACTTGCTAGTCTGGAGTGAGGTTCAAACCCGCGACCTTTGGATCACGAGGCGAGTGTCCTAACCATAAGACCAACAAGCTATTGTTTTTTTATATTTATACATATTTTTATCATTATTCTATGTATTTCGCATAATTTCAGAAGACTTCTTAGTTTTTGACTCAAATGTATCCAAGATCTTCTTTACTAGCACGGTTACATAATTTATTTTATTTTAAGACCTTAAATCGTTTAAAAAAAGTAAAAAAACCTCAATAAGTATTACGAATTATATAAATAAAATCACATGCCATTCGTAATATGTATTGAGGAGTTCTTAATGAGACCAGACAATGGAGAAATTTACTGCGATGCGGGATGTTGATAGATGGCTTCCCGCTTTCTAATCCGAAGATGGAGCTTTATTACATTTATATTATTAATATAACAATATTCATTTATGGAATATATTGATAGACCTACATTCACCGCGACTATTCTCGATATCTTGAAACCATTCTAGATGTGAACTTAAATTATCAACATTACATTTTAACACTAAATACTAATCAGATTCAAATAAACGTGGCATATGAATTAGCTTCAAACACCTTTTAGAGTTTGTATAGACATGGAGACACCGTACTGGAAATAAATCCAAATTCAAAGGAGTAATCTTAAAATGAACACTGTTGCCATACTTGTAAATTTTGAGCCTGAAGTGGAAATGATGTAATATATATGGAGATGATGACACACAGGAAGTATAATACGAACAGAATGTTAGTAAACTTAGTAAAAACCACTACCAGATTTACGGTCTACCGGTTTCGTACCCGTCTCTTTGTCAGGACCAACACTACACTACTACATTCACAACACTATACACCCCAACCATAGTATTGTAAAACTATCACCACTATTGTTCACATGCGTGTTAATCTTGTCAGAGAAATTGAACTACTGAACGATTCAGGGATCTAAAGAGAGAGAGTGAGAGGGGGCGGGGTCTAAAGTGGGTGTTACCACATTATACCACGTTAGTTACCACGTTAATCTGGTAGTGGTTTTTACTAAGTTTACTAACATTCTGTTATTATTTCTAACCACAAAGTTAATGCTTTAAATATTAATAATAGTTTAATACGACACTAGAGTTCAATGTGCATCAATACGTAACACTTCCCTATGTCCAATAACACTCAAATCTTCGAAAATATTGTAAAACTTAAGGTAATATACAATTATGTGTTTGTATACAAATATGCTCTAGAAGACTGGGGAAAATTGAATGACAAATATCTATCAGGAGAAAAAGCCTTAACATGGACTGATGAGTAGCGTGTTTGAACAAATGAGCCGGTAGCTTAGATTCAGCATGCATACGGATCTATCTATAAGTCGAGATGGAGTATCTCCGGGCAAGATGTTTCAGCCGATGAGACAAAACCTTCTTCATATTTGGTCAAAAATCAGACCATACCAGTCGTTTAGGTTTTGCCGGTAACACGTACACAACGGTTTTATTTCGTGAGAAAGCCGGGGGTGTTATTAAGAAATCCTCGATGATACAGCGTTATTTAACCGCTATCCATCTTTATTACTACAGATGGTACATTTAATACTTTTTATAGATTCCATTCCATCTTCCGACAATGTGCTTGTTGGTCTATCTGTACGTGTAGTGATCGAGTGGTCAGGGATTCGAGCCTCGTCCCGGGAAACCAGCTAGTTGATTATATTATAAAACAATTTTTATTAATCAATTAGAAAAGACGTACAGAAAAAAACAAATTAACGAAAAAATATTTAAATGCCACCGGGACTCGAACCAGGGACCTCACATTCTAACCGGGAATGGTGCGTTATCCAATTTCGTCATGGCACTCTGGATAGATACGCGAAGGTATTCGTGACTATTACATTATAAAAAATGGATTGCTTTAAAAATGGAATAAAAATGTTAATCAATTAAAAAGAGACTACATACAAGGTTGAAAAATTTTCTTTAACTTACCAGAGTGTTAATGTAAGGTCCGTGGTTCAAGTTCCGGTGGCATTTAAATATTTTTTCGTTAATTTGATTTTTTCTGTATGTCTTTTCGCATTGATTAATTAAAATTGTTTAAAAATTCATAGAACTTTGTTCTGAAATTACAACTTCACATTAAGAATGTGTTTCCTTTAATAATAATGATTATATTATATTTTATAGCACAAGCTTTAGTTCGATGATAGTACGAAATGTATAGTGTAGGTACCCATCACTATTTTTTTTAAATTATTGAATTCGTTATATTTTTACTGAAAAAGACTCATTTCATTTTCAATATTGCTTTCATTAAATAAGTTATTAATAATAAACAACATTTAATTTAAATAGTTTTCGGTCTAATTAATCTCTAATATACTTATGCCAAAGCTATTGAAAATCTTATATACTTCTACCGAAGCAATAAAATTTTCACAGACTGTAACTAAAATTATTCATTTCACTTTTTCAGTTACATATAGTTAGTTGCCTAGTGAACATAGTCTTTTCAGTTCTATAACAGCTCTGCACTGAGTGAAATCATAAATTATTTAGCATTACAGTACAACAGTAACTAGGGGGCGTGTTTTGTACATGTTTGTAACATCTAGAACTCTAGCGGTGAGGTTAGAGGAGACACGAGAGCAGGAACTCGCAGGATGGGCATTTCCATAACTAGCACCACAGAGGTATCTCACTTGGGTGATGGTTTTTTTAATAATCAAAATCATTATCTGGTTCTGTGGAATAAGTACTACAAAATGATATGTAGTTTTTATTAGATAGAACAATTCGATGTAATTTTATTTAACTTCCGCAAAAATTAATAAATTTAAAAAATTATTTCTTTAAATCGGAAATTTTAAATTACATTTAAAAATAATAACCACATTTTTCTTTCACTTATTGATATTTATACCCATTTTAATGCGATTTTTTTAATGCTGACAAATTATCTTCAGTAATATTACTATAATATTATTATTAATGTATTGTAGTAATATCACTGATGATGATGATGCGTCAGCATTTAAAACATTATAACTATTGTAAATAATAATTAGTGAAAGTAAACAATGTTGTTATAATTTTTAAATAAAATTTAAATGGCCTTTTCAACAAATTTTCGCAAGAAAATTTAGAAAAACTACAAACATTACAAACAAACATTATGACGCAATTTAAGAGTTGAATAATTAAGATCAAGCGGTAACAGATAAAAAACTAATTAAAGATGAGGGTTTCGTTTCGCATTTTCGTTACCAGTTTCCCATTTTTGTGACCTCTCAGTTTTTCTTCAGGGCCAAAAATTGTGTGGGTATTTGTTTTACCTTGTGAGTTTTCCCAAGATAATAAAATAAAATTTTGGTATAGAACCTTTTCTCCTACAAATCAAATGTATTATCGGGTCGGAGAATTCCAATTCTTTCTTCTCAATTCGCATTACTCTTCAGTGTGACTTTCAAGAGACAATGATTTAGGCAAACGTAGTACATCTGCCAGGCGAGGGCAGAAACTGTGTGGAAGGGGGATGGGTATAATATTATTTTTTATTTACTTCAATGTTTATCTTGTCTTGGTTTTTACCATTTATTAAAAATTCATGTCACCATGAAAAATTTCTAACCGTCTAAAAAGCTTATCCTTAGGCATTTAATTGGTTTCTTTGGTTTTTAATTGTAACCATATACCAGGCGCGTGTCGTGAGTACATTGACGCGTGACTTTTACGTAAACGTGTATTGCGGAAAAACATGTTAATCATAAATATATTTCAGTGACAGAATATTATGATATATGAAATAACATGAATAATATGATAATGCTTGTGAATAGAATATTACGAGAAATAATATCTTTTATTTTGACTTTTTTCAAAATATACGTTTATGTATTTACGTTTGTTTTTTTTTCATCCGTCATGTCACGCTTCAGTGTTCTCACTGCACGCCCCTGCCTTATAATATAATAACAGGACGTATCAATTATAACTATGGACCTCTTCGAAGAAATTGTATTGATATTAGAAGTGCAAAGCAAACACCAAAACTTTAAGTTTTTGTTCTACGTATTGAAGTTGCAAGCTCTTGAACTCGAGAACAAACTGAATCTTCCTGCTATGTTCATTCCCTATATTGGCAGACTTCTCCGCCAATATTTATTTTTTAAGCACAAGAATGAAGTAATCGCTGATTGATAACATTTCTAGATTAATAACAAGTTCCTTTTAATCTTCTTTGCTTCTCCTTCAAGCAGTGGCGGGCTGACTCTAACCGCGATACCAGACAACATCGTACCATTTATTTAATTTTTTTTTTTTTTTAGCGAAATTTAAAATAAATTAAATTTTAATAAATATTATTATTAAGTTCTACGGGTTAAGTATTTTTATGTGTTACAGCTGGTTTCGGCTTTGTAAGGCCATTATCAAACAGTCTGTTTGATAATGGCCTTACAAGCCGAAACAGCTGTAACACATAAAAATACTTAACCCGTAGAACTTAATAATAATATTTATTAAAATTTAATTTATTTTAAATTTCGCTAAAAATAAATATGGAGTTCTACAAATTAAACACAAAAATCATAAATAAATAATTTATTTAATTTATTTAATGTAAGCACTTGAGGGTTGTACCTGTGTAGTGCAATGTACTCGGCTTGCTTACAGGTGAAACTATCGAGAGAAACTCTGCGGTGAATAGCTTCGTCAGGAAATCCTCTCCCAACTTCTCCTCCCCCTCGACCCCCCCCCTGGTCCACCCGTCATGCAGACCAAGTTCTTGCATACAGCTCTCCCCAACTCGTGAAACATAATAATATTAACAAATCGCATTGGGGTACTCCGAGGGATCTTGGAGTTGGTTATTTGATTCATTTAATATTTGTTTTATATACTGTATATGAAATAAATACCTTTGTATAATATACATATAATTAGATACATTATTACAGCTGCAGAAACAGAGGAAAACAATTGTTTATAATCAATTAGAATTCAAAATAAAATTCAATAATTTATAAATTATTTTGTTTACAAACTAAAAATTATTTAAATCGCAGAAATTAAGCTATTGTTATGGAAATTAATTGTTAAAAAACAATACGTACGTTTTTTCTTATTCCGGTACACCCAATCGTATTTTCTACTATCATCATATATCCCACCTAACTAAGCAGACTCTACCCTGATTGAAAATCTCAATCTATAAAAATCTGTCATCACAAACGAAGTTATCAATAGTAAAACGCAATAATAAACGCACCCCACAGATTAACAAAAGGATAGCGGGATTTTAAAAATAATATTAATTAATTTAAACCCAAGTAACTGGCATCACGCATCCATAACCACGCAATAGCTCTAACCAAGACCGAAACCTTATTCTTTTAAAATATAATTTTATTTCAACTGTGATATTATTTTGCACACAGTGCTTGAGTTATTTTTTACTACTAGTTTCGGAAAGAACAGTCCTTCCCATCTACAGGTATTGTTTTAACAAAATTTAAAACAGTGGTTAATTAGTAGGATATAATAGGTGGGAATGACTTCTTGGAGGGATTTTAGATTTAAATATATATTTGGTTATACGATTTTTTATACTCCACAGATTCTTAACCAAACCGTATTTAATTTATTAATAATTTAAGCTCGCAGTTGTGGTGTACTTCCCTTCGCGAGCAGTCTTTCCCTTCTAGTTAATAGTTAAAATAACTCAAATATTGTGTATGTAGTACAAAGTTAAAATTAAAATATTTTTAATTAAGAAATTGCGCATCGAAATCAATTAATTTTAAATGATATTTAGAGACAAATCGCTCAGCTCTTCCAATAAAATATTACATTAATAATTATTATTAATAATAATAAGTAAAAACAGACTAGTATAATAATTGCCATGAAGGCTGCGACAACCACAATATGATCTGTAGCTAGGCGGCACGTGTGTCACGGTAAATAACGTAATTATTTTAATCATTTAATTAATATATCTGATTGCATATTTTTGCATTTATAGTCCGACGCTACACTACGCGGATCTTCCGCCGCATCTCTGCGGTCGCGGAATGCCGCTACACTTCTTTCCATACAACGTGTGATCGGTCGACCCATTTGTTTTGCCGATTTTACGCGACGGAAAAGATGCGGCGGAAGATTCGCCCACTGTGGCGCCGGCCTTAAGCTGAGTTATACGTTGTACCGGAGTAGACAACTTCCTTTTTTTAAGTTACGCCCTCTCCCAATTCAAATTGGTAACATAAAAAAAATGTGGCATCTGACTTTTAAAAACCACTTCCATTTTTAAAAATTAAACCATAAAAAATAAATCTGCATACAAAAACAAGAGGAAATGCAATTGTTTGGATTTTCATTTAAAAACGAATTTATTATTTTTCCTCTAGCCCGGAAGCTGCACGGTCCGTTACGACGAGTATGGCCTCGTATTGTGTTCTGTTGAAACCCGAAACACGAAAACTAATTACGAGATTTTCTCATTGAACCCCGCAACAACCCAACTACCATTTGCGTGCACAGCTTCCACAATTTGTAGTGCCGAAGTTGGACCACCTGAACTCTAACTAACCCACCTCACTCCAACTCACTTCTCGTTCACCAACAATTTTCGAAAGAGCTAATTTACATCAATTCTAACAGGTTGTAACGGGGAAATAAGGCTTTATTTATAACATGATTTTTAAATAGGCCCAGAGGGAATTTCCGGAATTTGAGGGCGGTTCTGCTTTGGGATAAAAATATTATTTACGACTTTTGAAAGAAGAAAAGTAAATGGAGGTATCGTTGAAATATATGATAAAAGTAACTTAAAAAAACAAATGATTAAGTTTTTTTAATTAAAGTACCTAGTTCGCAAAAAAATGTAATTAACGGAATTAAGTTAATCGTGCAAAAGGTATTTTATTAATCAACTTCATTACATTTGACTGAGATTAAGATTCTTGGCTAGTCTAGGTAAATTAATTTCAATTACCTTCATGTTTCACTGAAAAACGCTGCAAAAATTGCAAGAAAGAAAAAAATTTGAAAAAATCATGTCATCTTGAATTATTTATTCAAAGCGATTATAAACATTTTCAAATTAACAATATCTTTATATTTAGGTATGTTCTAAGAACATTATTACACCACATTATATAAATGTATAGATATGGTTACTAACAAGTTCATCAGAAAATTTGAAAATGTGTGGATATTCTTATGATGGAATTGTTGTACTCGTACGTTGCATCGTGTAGTGATTATTTAAGCATGCTCATACAGGTTGTAAGCTCTGGGCCATCGTATAAAAAGACTTCCACACACGTTTCTCATATTCAGGTTTGTCTCTGTAAAACTTCTATAATTTATCCTAATTACTTTCAATTTCCGTCATATGTCCTTAAAAACTATTCTTCAAATATTGAAAACTTGAAATGAACAATAAGGCATATCGTCTTGACAGTTTAGGTGGTCTTTGGCAATAAGAACAAAGGTCATCACTTTTTCTCATATATTTTCTTGCATTTTGCATCATATTTTAGTACGATTTATTAATCAGGTTCCATATATTTTAAATACGGATATCTTCCTAAATAAAACAAACTAAAAAAAATAATCTTGGTCTATATTCCAGATTTCAACCATTTAATCAAGATGCAACATATTTAAGACACAATACGCAGTGCCTTGATTAAATAGCCAAAATCAGGAATTTAGAATAAATTTTGGTTTTATTTTGTATTTATATTAAAATGATAATATATGTGTATCCTTTTACTTTAATGTGGTCAAGAAGTTGTCAACTAGGTAAAAAGGATCTTCTGTGTGTAGTTTTCTGGGATATTCTGCCATGTATATGTGACCTCTCTGGCCAACGTTTCGGATCCCATTGCAGGGTCCATCATCCCTGCATCCGATCATCCGAAACGTTGGCCAGAGGGGTCACATATACACGGCAGAATATCCCAGAAAACTATACACAGAAGATTTTGAACGATCGTGAAAACCTAAGGACATTTTTAGGTAAAAAGGGTTGAAAAAACCACACAAAAAATTAGATATTTTTTAAAAACCGTGTTTTTAATACATACATTGTAAGTTAACAAACTGACAGATCTTGAAATAATTTGATTAATTTAATATAATCGTTTACTTAGTAATATCATTGAAAAAAAAAATACGTGTCCATATAGTCACATAAGGCCCGCAAACTGAAGCAAGTTTCTTCATTTGAACATCGTTGGTTTGGTTATATATTAATTGATTAAATAATTTAGTTTGTATCATTTAAGTATGTATTTAAAATATATGGAACTTGATGAATAAATTTCAATTTGATATCTTTCTACACAATCATGAGAAGATGTGAGAAAAATTGGCGAATTTTGCTCACATTGCCAAACGTTCGCCTTAAACGGATATTAAAAAATACCGTAGCTGATGACAAAAATGATGCTGTGAATTAAAAATGGTTGCTCTAACCTCTAAATTCCAGACATTACAATCTGTGTAAATATCACGAATATTGCGCGCATCGTTCGAGAGTTTTTCACACAAACAAATTTTCCGCATTACAAGTAAGATAGGATTTGACGTCTTTATCTTTTTTATTATTATTTTTTATTACAACTTAGTAACTTCTTTCAGTAAGCTTTAATATCATTTCATATTTCTCCTCAAAGAGTTCTGCTTACAAAAGAATGTCTATTTTTTACTCCCTTTATATTAACTCGTGGCGTCTGCTTGCTTGCTTGCCTGCTTGCCGTCGAAAAAACTTTGGATCGATTTTTGACCATTTTACCGTAATCCAATCGAGCTGAAACTTTGCAAGCAGACTCGTGGCGACGATCAAGAAGAGTATCAAATTTTCGTTAAAAAGAATTAATAATTATAGTATAATTTCGGATTTTTAGAAATTTTAATGGTTTTTTCTAATTGGAATCATTACAAATGTTTGATTATTAGCAACGGTGGCCCAATAACGTCGCGGAATATTTTCTAAATTTGAATTACTCCATCGGTATACATAATAGGTACTTCACTACGAATGTCGAAATTCTAAACTGACTGACAAATGTTTTTAGAATTAAATCTTCAAAGCATGAAGTATCTTATCAAAGCTCAAAACATCTGACATTTTAGAAATATATTAAATTACTGTAAGTTCAGTGTTATGTCATATTCTTTAATTCGTCTTTAATTGTTGTTATATTTTACAAAGAAAGGGAGTGTAATAAAAACTTGGTTTTAATGGGTAACTTTTTTTAAAATTCAGTTGTTATAGTACCAATGAGGTATACACACCAAGGAAAAATTTTCTGTTTTTCTTTGTTACATTTTTCAAATAAATTCTTTTGAATGTGGAGAACACATTCCCATTTATTCATTTGCCTGAACACCACTATTCTCCATACTCATGGGAGACGGTACGGGAAAAGGCTTTAGGTACACCTCACGACGATCTGTTCCCGTTCAGTAAGTGCGCACAATATCAAATATCAAATTGCAGGAAAATCAATGGATGTACAAATAATTTCAATGGATGTTATAGAATAAAGAATTATGAATCTTCAAAATTATCCTAATTTCGAATGTCTGGAATCACAACCGCAACACTGACTAGCTGCTAAAGAGGTGCGGGCATCCGAGTGTGATAAGTCAATCAGCGCGCGGCTCAGGCTGCATGCAAAGGTTGCCCCACCAAACTCCATGGTCTTGACATTTATATTAATTTAATAATTATGTCTCGTGATTTTTCAAAGCTAGTATTATATATAAAATATGTCGGAGATTTTTATTTTTTGGTCAAAGTCTCGAAAAATGCACCTTGATACAGAGTTTTATGTAGAGAATTCAGTATATTTCGGCCATGGAGTGTTTACGGCTATAAAAATAGCGACATCTAGCATAGCGTAGCGTTTTGGTAGCATTAGTGATAAATGTAGTAATTTAGAGAATTATTTGTTTTCATGATTAAAATCTCATTAGTATATGTAATAAGAATTTTGATACGAATATTAAGAGATACGTATTTTACTACGATTTTATTTTATAGAAATAGTAGTTAAGTTCATATACATAACAACATCTCAGAATGGAAAGCAAGAAAGTGAATTAGATAGGAGGATAGGCGCAAGACAGGTTGCTCGATCCCTGTAATATCCCGTACTTAGAAAAGCGGAGCAAAGTTGGCAGTATTCAAATCAGTTTTCAGGCCATGTTAGTGTATGACTCCGAGTACTGGATCTTGACCGAATGTACCCGCTCAAGGCTACAGGATTCATGGAATGGGAATAGAAGGACTTAGTTACCAGAAGGGACAGAATCAGAAATACTGAAATAAGAGAATGTCTCGAAGTAGAACCCTAATTGACGTTTATCGAGAAATCAAGACTAGAAGGCAAAAGATCAAGAGACCGTCCTAGAAGGAGCGAGCAGAAACATTGGAGGACTACTGCAAATTGAGGTTGCTACTAAATTGGGCTGACGTGGAGAGCGAAGCCCAAGATTAGAAATATTGGAACTTTCTACGCGGTGTAGGGACCCCGACCCATTAGGATAAGGGGTAGAAGAAGAAGTAGTTAATTTGAGGTTATTTCAAAGAACTAAGTGCATGCCGCTATGTGCAGGGGTATTACTGCGCTGGCAGGAAGATACTAGCGGAATTCGCTAACATTAGGGAAACAGGAGAGCAGTACGTTACAAAGGAGCTAGTGAAGAAGAATCTTTCTGGCAGCCGTGGTCCACCCCGAAACAGGTCTCACCATGATGATGATGATTCATTATTTAATAGAATACGCATGACCACATTAAAACTTGTATTATTTTATTTTATTTAGAATTCAAACGGCTTATTTGATATTAAGAAATATAACATATTATGATATAATAATAATATTAAGCCAATTATATGAATTCACTTGATTAACCTAGAATACTATGTATTGTATACAAGAGAATAAGAAGACATATTTAACAAAGTCCGTAAAAATATCAAGGAAGAAAGATTTATTTAAAAAATATATAAAAATAGATTAATACATGAAGAAAGTACGGTAAATTTATTTCCAGGAGAAGAGGAAGGAAGGGGAAATGGATTTAGTAAAGGCAATATGGGATAAAGAATAAGATCTGTGTGATAGAGATTAGTTAAGTTTAAAGAAAGGCCATGTGGAGTTACGAGTTAAATGTGTGTTTTAGTTGTTGTCGTGTTGAAGATGTCGAGTTCACTGAAGAATGTGTTAAAATACGATGAGGCTCTGTAGAAGAATAAATTCTGTTTAGATTTTGTGTATCAGTGTGGGAGAAAGAATGTGACGTCAGTTCTGGTAGATCTACATGGCACTCGAATGTGAAGTCGACTAAGTACATCAGGACAGTCTACTTTTGAATTTGCATCATTTGAATCGACATCAGTTACACACTGTGTAAAGTGTTTTTCTCAAAAACGGAACTCCTTAATGATGGTTCTTCATTGCCGAGAAAAGAAAAGAGGATATACAGCCGTTACTAAAATGGTCACTTCCTTTTAAACTTAACCGATCTAACTCGCGTTTAACGATAAAACTAAAATGAGTACAGTATCGTGCAGTTTGGAGGCTCCACTCTCCGGGCAGGGCGCTTTCCGCCCGCTTGTGATATTTATGTTAAATCTTCCCGGGAACTTGCTGAAAGTGCGAATTGCTGGGAAGCGCACGAATATTTAGCGGCCGCTAAAAGTAGTTCAAAGTTTAATGCGGGGAATTGTCATTTGAAAATTGTTCCATTTATTGACACGGCAGAATCATTGCGATAACTGAACGCATAAATATAAGAACACTAGCTGAAACCCGTCAAAAATGACAGAACATTGGTTCGCGTCTTTGCCAAGCTCTAGTATATATTTAGAGCACATTTTTGACGCTCCACGGAGAGGCGGCCGTGGCAACATTTGGGTATGGTGGCCCGGGGTTCAAGCCCCATCTCCGGCCGTTTTTTAGCCGTGAATTTTAACAAAATTACCGACGATACACGAAGTTACGAGGACAGACAGACGGACAGACAACGAAATTGTTATGTTTGATCGCTGATATGTCTTTAAAATGAGATACATCAATTCACAGAAGCAAATAGAAAAATCTATCGACGGTTCCTACATATACTATCGAATCTGCGAAAATTCAATTTTCGTTTTTATATCTTAAACCACCCGATTTAACTCTATATTTTCGGATAATGTTTAAAAATGTTCAATTTTCCTTTAATATGAATGAATTGAAATGAAAATTCAATTTATGATAGTAAAATGAAAAAAGAATTTTTGCAGATTCGACAGTGTACATAGGGGCCATCGATATGTACATAAAATAAATATAAATTGTTAAAATGAATCGAAATATGATAAAATTGCTCAGAAATATGTGGTCAATTTAAAACGAGAAAATTAAAATTTATGAACATAACCAAAAATATTTGTAAAATTATGATAAAGCTGACCAAAAGTACATGGTAAAATTCGTCACAAAATATGGTAAACTTTACCAAAAAGGTATAGCAAAGTTTTTCATAACCAAAATTTTTTGACAATTTTTTCAGTCGATTAGAAATTTGTACCTAACTAACGTGTGCATCTACCATAAACATTTCTCTCATTTCGGGACAGAATTAAACATATCATTAAACTGCTAATCTGCAATATGTGCAAGAAAAATAAAGCCAGAGTGCAATCCGCACCCCACTGGAACAGGGAGCACTCCACCTGGCCGGGGAAGTCATTATCTTCAGGAAATCCCACCCCCGCCCCGTGGAGACACCACCCCTCGCCCTGACTTATTTTCACGGTTTCCGGCTGCCTAATAATAATACAATCAAATAAGTTTTTAAGTATAAAAATAAGTTCTTTTAAATTTCATCACTCTTTTATTTTTAACTTTTATTTTTATAATTTATTTTTTAAAGCATTAAAATAACCTAAGTTAAGCGCTGGCTAACTATTTTCCAACATTTTGCCCGAAAATTTATGGAGAATATTATGTATAAACGGATATAAAACTCATCGAGGGTTTTAAATATCTTCTGACTGATATATAATAACGGTTATAAATAATACAAATTGTCATAATGTCAAAAATAGATAATTTAGAAAAACGCGGAATTTACGAAATTTTACGAGCATATTTTAATAGTAAGTACATCTGTCAAACAAACATCAACAAGTGGTTTCAACATGCGACTAAAAGATCGTTACTGTCGATTTAGTAATAGCTTTTCTGAAGTCGTCAACCACATCGTTGATAATAATAATCATTATTTTCTTTCATATATGATTCCATTAAAAAAGACAATCGAATTAGTATATGTAAGCTATCCATGCGAGGCACATTGTTTCGTTGTGTTGGTGTTTATACCCGTAAATACGAACACAGCGAAACAATGCGCGTCGTACACACGGCTTGCACATACTAATTCGATTGTCTTTCTTAAATGGAAAGACTTATACCATGAAATTTCTCGATTCAAAGCAATAAAATGAATAATTTTAGAAATTAAAAGAAATTCGAACTCGTATATTAATTTGCTTAACAATTGCTTTAACTACCTCTTCTTCTCTCTTCTCAATATTCCCGTTTCTAACCACCTTTACACCAATAAACTCAGTTACTTATGTTTTTTTTAAATAGAGTTGCGAACACAGAATACGTGTCACATCAATATTCTTACTATTTTCAAACTAAGCTAAACGCTTGTGCTATGAAAAAAGGACTAACTTGCGGGTCTGGAGTGAGATCCGAACTCGCGACTTTTGGATCACGAGGCGAAAGTCCTAACCACAAGATCAACAAGCTACTCTAGTTTATACTTAAGTAATTTATTACTAGCTGTACAAAAGTGAAAAATCACCAGACATTACAATTGCAGGATTTGAAGGAAGCCAAAAATTCATGAATTGAAAATCATTTGTTTTTTAAATTGACTTTTTTCGCTTAAACCTAAAACTAAATATATAAAAACGTATAATTTGGTGGGCGACCCTTGCTTGTTACTTAAGCCGTTGCGTGTTGCGCGCTGATTGCGTGTCACACTTTAATTATCTTAAGTTCCAGCGTAGTTCCCGCAAGTTACGGACAGACATATAGATACGCGACGAAATTATTATGTTTAGATGTATTTTAACATTTCCACCTACCCATACTTTAAAAAATATTATATTTTTTATGTTCGCATGTAGTCAGTTTACTTCTTCACCTATCGAAGATACATTTTTGTACTCTCGAAACTTGAGTAGTAAAATACAAAATATAAAACTCAAGTAGAAATAATATAGTTTATGTTTTCCATCAATTTAAAGATCTTCAAGAATAATTTCCTGAAATTTGTCCGAGAACAAGTCAATAAAGCTTCCACCGTCTCAGTGTCTCGAGATCTTGGTCTGGAAGAACAAAAATATGCATATTGAAAGCAAAGTCAAGACATGTGTGCAATCTACCCGCATCTGTACACATGCTGTAGAGACGCAGGCTGACACTGTCCGTACCGAGGGACTCCTCAAAACATCTGAAATGAACGTGCTGAGATCCATTACTGGAAAAACTCTACGTGACCGAAACGCAGACAAAAAGAAAAACCTACAAAATAGAGGACAGCAAGATGGAGCAGATCCAGAAGGATATTCTGGAGATATCACGTAGCCAGAAACAGAGACAGACTCGTACATACAGCAGCAAATACAATCCCCTCTGGACGACGCGACGCCCACCGGGAAGACCACCGAAAAGATACAGGAATAGCTGAGCCTTTTCATCCCAGGAGGCGTAGTTTTCTGTATCACAGATCTACTAAAAGAAAAAGAAGAAGAAGAAGATTTTTCCTAAATTAACTTAATCGGGATGCCGCAGACTAAAACTGATCTGATGTTTGACTTGTTATTTTCGGTGTTGGTGTACCATGAAATTTCTACACTTCTTCTATTCTAATCTTCTAAAAATGAATGAGCATCACTGTTCGCTGATTTTAATGTTGTATTATTGAAACTGATACGCAGCAGCTGTGTATTGGTCAAAATAAATGTAGATAGGTACTTGTTAAACCCATGGCAATGAAGATACGTACTAAATTGTCCAAACACTAAGGTACATTATTAAGCCCCTAATATAAAACAACCCTTTTTAGATGATAATGGCGATAGGTTATATTAAAACGGGAATATTAAAACCAGAATATTAAAGCCATTGAACCATAACCATAAAATTACATTAGCGAAACGGGAACCGGAGTTGTATTGAATTCTAATAATGGTTTGCATAATTTACACCTTTGAGAGTTTGGGACACATTATTACTATGTTTTATGTTTGTAAATCTGAGTAATAAGAATAAATATGTTTGTTTAAAACGTTTTCCTGGAAAATTTCATTACCTATTCCAACGAAATAAATTTAATTAGTTAAACTGAATTCAAAGCAGAGTATTCTTAAAATGAATTTAATGTGTGTACATGCGTTCGAAGTTAGTAGGTGGGTACTCGTAAATGCCTATTGATTCAATTTGTGCGCTTAATTTTTTTTTACTTAAATCAAAACGAGTATTGTGCGTCCATCCTGATGAAGATACAGTGCTATCGAAATTGCTAGAGGTTAAAAACAATCAAATTGTATAAAAAATTTGTTAGTTATTGAAATCAATAATAATACTTCCTATGTTTCGTTTTCTGGGATATTCTGCCGTGTATATGTGATCTCTCTGGCCAACCAGATCAGATCCCATTGCAGAGTTCATCATCAGGGCTGATGTGATGTGTATGTATTGATTAAGTACTGGCTTGCAATACCATACCGAAGTCTGGGTGTATGCAAGTTAGTCGCGACGAAAGCAGGGTGTACACGTCTTAATGTAGTGTGTGGAGGTACCGTGTCGAAGACAGGTGTTGTTAAGAATTATTGTGGCGTTATGTCACTGATCCATTTACTGCCAGGTAATTTTCTGTGACAATCCGTTTATTCAATTGATTCTGCAGCGCCGGATACCACGCCGGATAATTAAAGACCGTCATCCCTATTGATATTCACCGGGTGTTTATATATTCCGAGTACCTCCTTGACCAAGCGCGCCAGACCAGGAGATGACTGTTGGGCTTTCCTAAGATTTTCGGCTCAAATGGAAAATGATGGCCCATATCTAGAAAGTGCTCAGCCAATGCCGATTTTCCTGGATGGCCGAGTTTGCATGCTCTTTTATGCTCTTCAAACCCCTTTGAAATCGTGCGCGTTTGTCCCATTTTGTTGCAATCTTGGCAGTGGAGCCTATAATCAAAAACTTATAACACAAACTTGGACACACCCTGATTTCGGTACGGTATTGCAAGCCAGTACTTAACCTACACATACTCATCACCCCCTTGGACGATGATGGACTCTGAAATGGGATCCGAAACGTCGGCCAGAAAAGTCACATATCACATATCCTGTCACATATAGGCAGGACATCCCAGAAAACTACACATTATTACACATAGAAAAATACAGATTATTTTGAACGGAAGTGTAAATCTAACATTTTTAATAATATTCTTGTTCAAAAAATGTGGTCCACGGGTAACGTTTTATTTTTTTTATATTTAAAAAATATAATTTTAGTAAATTATAGAAGACCACGAATTATTTTTTCCGTATCAAAGATTCAATAAATTAAATTAATATTTTAAGTAAGTTATTTTAAAACCAATTTTTAAGTCTGATATTATGAATTTGAAAACATATTTTTCCCTGCTGAAATTGTTCAGCATTAATTAATGTGCATAAATTTCTGTACCAAACTTTTGATAAATCTTTTATTATTTCAAGTGTTTCATGTAACAAAAAAATGGAAAATCATTATTTTTATTTCACTTTTAAACATTGATATTGTGAATTTGTGCACGCCGTGACCTAGTGTTTGTTATTGTTATTCAATTTCATTCAGTACATTACCTTATTTCGAAACATTATTTTAATTTTTTTTTAACTCTGATATTATGAATTTATAATATAATGCCGAAGTATATATTGCATAAATGTCTATACCTGCCATTTGTTATTTGATATTCATTATTATCATTTTCATTTTCAATCAAAGAAAATATATGTTGTTATTATAAGTTGGTTATATATAATATTTCTAAAATAATTTGGGTTACTAACTTCAGAAAAAACCAGTAGACAAAAAAGTACTATAAATGTAAATTTACGTTTTGATTATCAATTAAGAAAATTTTATTTTCTCCTCTAACCCGTAAATTATATATTATTTTGAAGGAAATGTTTATGTTTATAAATCATAAACGATACATTAAAATCACCATAAAAGAATTTTGGTCACGTTTCTTTTTGTTCAAATAATCCAACTCACGTACTGAGAGGGCTGAATTCTATCTAAAAAAAAAACACCCTCGATACCCCGCGTACCATACGCTATTTTCGACGTGCTATTATATTACAAATGGTATTTTAAATTTATTAAATTAAATGATCTGTGTACTACGACATTGAGGAAAAACAATGGAATACAAAGAAAGGGAAGGCTCACAAAAGACAGGCCGTCTCGGCCGCTGCGAGGTGTCGCTGTAGGGATGCGCAGGTAGGGATGCGCAGGTAGGGATGACTCCCTAATAGCGTTCGGCGGAAAATAAAATTGCTCCAAGAGTACCTCTCATAGCCACGCGAGTTCTCACCCCAGCGCGGCGCTCTATTGAATTCCTCGCAAGTTTCTTTGAATATTCCAAATAACTCGGGAATGTGAATTTGTGTAAATTCCTTGCGAAGTTGCCAAACTATTTACTTGTGTACATTTATTTCGCATCTTTATCCGCCGCCCGGGGGAGGTAATCCGCTATCACAAGCGGGCTATTCTCCGGAAGGCGTTTCGATACAAATATTTATTTCACCTTAGAGAGGACATTTTCGTGATAATATGTTATACGTTTCGTAATAGTATTTATTGTTAAAATTGTTCAGCGAATAATGTTTATTTATTTTCAATCTTGTCACATCGACTTTAGAACTAGAGCATTAATATCATTCTTAAACAAATATAATATGCCAAGTATTATTTCAGTTTGGAATAATAATAGTATCTAATAATAATCACTATTCTCTGGAAAATAAATTTTACGGCTATGTCTTTTTAATCGGTTCACCTAATTTGTTTTTAAATAATAATATTCTTTGATTTATTCCAACTTAATCATGCAAGAAAACGAAAATTCCTGCAAAAAATATATTTGTTCCTGTTCATTTCTTCCTCATTGATATCTACCAAGATACTAAATATAACAGTATTTATTTATTTATTTATCTTAATTATTTAATTCCACACCTAATGTTGTGTGAGCTAGTACATGATTTGACTTAAACATATTGCATTCCATCTAGTCATTTAAAAGCTTTTACAATAAAATTTTTGCACTCCTGTTTAAACCGTGTTTTGAATTTCCTTAAGCAGGCTAAGATTTTCAGACCTTTGTACATCATACAATTTTGTGAGGTGTTTTTCTTTTTCTTCGGAAGTCTTACGAGTATATTGCTGCTTCCTCTTGTATTGAAAATCCCTATTCAGCTTCATCCTGTCATCAAAGTATTTGGGTAATAATCCGTGTTTAATTTTAATTATTTGCAGTAAATAAATTATACTTTATTCGTTGATTTACTGTTTCTAGTCGTAGGGCATTCAACATTTTCGTTATTTTGGTTCTCCTATTACACTTCAATATTATGCGCATCGCTCTGTTTTGTACTATTTGAAGTTTCTTTAGCATTCCTTCGTTGCTTATAAATAATATACTGGAACAATAATCTATGTGCGGGAGAATCATTGTATTGTATATTAATTAACTTGTATTTTTATTTATATAAATATCTTATTCCTTCAAATAAGGACACTTTTTGCGATTTTTTTCGAACACATTCAGTATTTTTTGTAAATTGTGGAAGCGCTGCCATGCCGCTCTACACCGAAGAGTGGCGTTATTATGTGTTGTGTACGAACGATGGTACCAAACTCCCGCTGAGGCCACAGCCGTCTAAATGGTTGTGCATCGATCAGAGCTCGCAAGGATACAGGTGCAAACGTATTTAAATTGGTTCCTGCAATACTCTTCACCTGCTCGCTGCACATGTAGAACGTAGTAGAGGCACCACTTCCACATACGGCTATGGCTTCTCGCCTTCCTTAGAATGTCTGGTCCTGTTTCGTCTAAGCTACACGGGAGAAATATTAGGTGTAGGTACCCATAAGTAATCAATTATTTAAGAGGCAACAAAAAAAAGAATTTAACTTCATTTCATTTTATTTTTAATCGATTTAATCTCCAACGTTAACTAGGACCTTTTGCCATCTTGTTGGTAGACTTTTAAGAAAAATATGTTTCTAGGTGTTTTTAAAAAGTCATTATCAAATCCGTCCACTTCGATCGCTATCAGACAAGTCAAAATCACCATCGGAAAATATTCTAAACCAACGTTGGCACTTATTTACTTCGACATATTGTATAGACGTATTGTCTCCATACACATCACAAATTTTCTTTGTTGCAACCGTTGCATTAACACCCGATAGAAAATGAAACAGCATGCAATGACGTAAATTTTCAAAGCTAGTTGATTGCCCGCCATTTTACAACAGAGTAATAAAAAATATATATATTTAATTGTCACAAGTCCCAAGACCGCGAATTATAATATTGCGTATAAAACACGTCATTACACGATCACTTTACTGAGCTTGACTGAAGCAAACATTTCACACCAAAAATAATTGATTACTTATGGTTACAGCTATTATTTTAATGTTTTAATGTTAGATATCCCCATCTCTCAGCTGATGTGATTGGCTTATCTATATCTATTCAGTATGAGATCCTAAGTTTACACATTCCCACGAATTTTTTCCCACGTATTTTTTAGTATATAATAATTTAGAATTTTTTAATTATTTGGCAATTGGCCCGGAAACATGTTGATATTCTAACAAATTAATTGTTAAAACAAAGTTTATTCTTGGTAATTATATAAATAATGTTACCACAAAGTCATTTTGCTGTTAATGAAGGTGTTTTTTATATAACTAATGGCTCAACTGATATTCTGACAAACCATATTGTAATTTAATAAGTATAGTGTGAAAATATAAATGATTAAAAGTTAATGTGGAGATAATCTCCAAATTAAAAATAAAACAAATAATAACACTTAAAAATGTTACAAAATTAAATTAATCACAAATTCACTTGGTTTAAACCACTATACTTATGGCAACACCACTACAATAATTACCATTCTACCACAATCTATGTAAACGTAACAAAATATAGGAAATTATTCATATATTTTGGGATACTTGTTATTTGTGTAATTGCAATGAAAAACTACAAAGTAAAAGCCGATTACAGTAGTATGAAATGTTACAGTTAACATTTTTTTTACGTCAGACACCTGGTATATATGAGACAACCCGTGAAAATGATATTTCAAATTAAATATAATATTGTAAGAGTAATCAATATATATAGTGCTCGTCTTGTGTAGAATGGCGCTTGATAAAGAAGATTTCGTGTTGTAATATAAACACATGAATGTGATTTTCGTAAACCGCTAAGAGATGTTTTAATTTATACGACTAGGTACAGAAGGTTTCCAAGCAAATTTGTTGCTTTTTATTGTAACGTGGATCACAACGACCACAAAAACCAGCCTAGAATAAAAGAACAAAGAAGTAGTTTATGATATTCTAAACTCTTCGGAAAAATAAGTAGCTATGTAAGTGCGAGTATACACCAAAAAGAATAAATACAAATTTGATATTTGAACATTTAGACATTCTTAATTTCTTTGCCTTTCAAAGTTGAATTTGACAAATTTGACAACAAAAAGAAAATTTTCGTTCGATATATTTTTAAATACAGAAGAATCACGATATGATGCACTAAGGCGATCGAGAGAGCTTCCGTGAAAGCCGATAGTCCGTAATATACTTTAATGATTTTCCCAATGCGTTTATTTTATTGAGAAAGAAAACTGCTCAATACACGTATATGCTCGTACAAGCCCATAGAAAATTTCTGAAAATGGATTTAAAATATCATGTTATTTAAAAAAGTAATGAGCTAAATTTAATTTCATATAAAAAGTTTTCTGCTATAAACAAACACTTTTTCCGTAAATTCAAATTAATTATTCGTAGGCATTCGGATATAACAGTATAAAAACAACAAAAAAATCATATTTATTCGTCTTCGGATGATGTTATACATCTCAACACATCGGTTGTGAAGTGAAGTCATTATTCGATATCGAAAAGCTTGCTTTTGGTTATCCAACTTTGAAAAAACCATCCGGTTTTCTTTTTTATATTTTTCGCGAAAATTATTTACAGGAAGAAATTCTGGTGATTACCCACTTAAGCTAGGTCTGCCAAGATATCGCCTCACTTTTTTATTTATATTCTGCGTTATTTTAAAGTAATATAAAAAAAACTTTTTGAACTTTTCACGTCTGATGTTATTTTATAATTATTTCTCTAAAATTACAATATTGGTCGAAATATGGCCGAATTTTGCTATCCGATAAATATTTAATAAATGTTATTGTATCGTAGCGATATGATTTTATCACCGATAACTTTATAATTGGGTCTGTTCGTCTTCTTCCTCACTATCTTCACTACCAACCTCATCTTTCGTCATAACCTCATGTATAACGTTATTATTCTATGGGTCGCGTCCTTCTCATTCTAATCATTGTAGAACATCTCCACTTCTATATAATGTTTACAGGGCGTTAACAATTTTCCAGTTTGTCTATTATATCAAGGTTCTACAGTATTTAAATTGTGTTTTTCTTCGGTACAAAAGATGTGTAAAAGCATTTTACAGCAGTTCTGCAACTATTTTAGCCTGTAATAGTAGGTTTTTATTATATATTTATTAACCCTATGTTTCCTAATAATTTAATAATTTTCTACCCCTGCTTCCAGCTTTGAAGGAAATAACTAGTTGGAAGCAACTAACATCGATACGTTAGCAAGCGGAAAACTTTCTTCAGCTAGTTCCAGAATTGGTAGCATTTAATCCGTTTCATCAAAAGTTGTCAAATATCTGCAGAGTTGCCGGCTGGTGGCTCTGCCGCCTCGAGGGATAGAGAGAGAAAATTAAACTATTTGATAAGGGATTTCATCCCCCTGGACTTATAACGATCAATCTATTTCCCCCTTTTGGAATCCTTATGCAAATTGAAATACTAGCAGGAAATAAATATGAAAATTTGTTTCAACGGATGATGGATAAATATTTACGTTTCATAGAGAAGAATGTACCCGGTTCATTCCATTCTAAGCGATACAGAAAAATAAATTGTTTGCTTGCACACCTCAGAAAAAAACGTATTTTTTCGGTGCATTCCTTTCTGTTTTGGTAGATAAAGAATTTTTTTAATTCTATTATATCTAGTTCAAAAATAGCAGCGTCTTGCTCTTCTTAATTTATTCTTTGCTTTTAAAAGTACAGAATAAATTGAGGATTAAAAATTCTGTCTGAGAAATTATCCTTCGAAAATTGAAATTTATTCATTCGCGTTCAATAACTTTGGCTAGACAGAGTACATGAACCAAAACATATTACGTTAGTTATATGGGCTTTAATTTGTAAAATAAAATGTACATTAACACAATGCAGTTTATTTGAAAAGCTAGGATAACTCAGTGCTAAGTAATTTAGAAAATTACAAACACCTGAAAATGCGGAAAAAACAAAAATGGTTGCCATTTTTGAACCAGACACGTAATAAGGTAATTTTAATTTGGCCATCCAGAAGTCCCTGGATGCTTATTATTTTTATCTCAGCACTAGATGTTGTTCATACCAAAAAATGTGTTGATCCCTGCTCAACTTAATTTGAGACATTTGATTTTAAATGATCGATACCTAAATTACATACTTATATCTATGTCTAGTTGGGAGGTTGTTTTTTTATTTAATTTATTAATTAACACCCTAAAGGGTTTTTACAGCAAATAGGTAAGTGTACATTAACAGAATATATAGTTTAAAGCGAAAAAAACAATAACACGTAAACTCAATATTGACATACGTAGATACAAATATATAAAGATAAATATAATATAAAGTAAAAAGCAAGTACATAAAAATCAGAAGGATAAGAAAAACATAATATTATAGAATTTTAAAAACAAAAAAAAAAGAGTAGCTTGTTGGTCTTGTGGTTAGGACACTCGCCTCGTAGGTCGCGGGTTCGAATCTCAGCCCAGACTAGCAAGTTAGTCCTATTTTCATAGCACAAGTGTTTAGCTTAGTTTGAAAATAGTAGGAATATTGATGTGACACGTATTTCGTGTTCGCATCTCTATTAAAAAAAAAGTAATAATGTAGAGTGAAAAGATATAGCACAAGCTTCGAAAGTCATATTATAATAAAAAGTATACATACCTACAAATACAAATCAATTATTTAAGTACGATTCGACAAATATTAGTAATCTTTCAATAAACCGTTTAATATATGTTTGAATAATATACAATTATTGGCAAAGACGTCCAGTTGCTCGTATCTGTTTGCTTGTCTAGGAAACCTTTGCAGTGGGGAATTATAGATATAGTTAGTAGCTGCAATTTCCATGCAAAACCTGCATGACTTCTAGTTATGCGAGACGTAACACGCAAATTATTGTTATGTTTAAATTATTGTGATGATAATTAATTACTTTGCAAACCAGTAAGGCTATTTTCATTTTGTTTATAAATAAATAATATGGCTCACATTCATTCAATAATCTGACTGAACAATTACTTTTTTTCAATTTTTAAGGATAATACAATATTGTAGAACTCTATATGCAGTACACTACATCAGGAAAACCAACTATTTTCTTGTACTAGCTTTTATTTTCCTGGAAAAAAATTGATAACGGTTGTCTTGTTTGACATGGCAGTTGTCCCTCTGAGCGCGAAAAGTTTGAGTCATTATTTATGTTCGGAAACAAAATTTATAGAAGCCACGTAATGAGCCGCTAGTCATCCCGTTGGAAAATGCCGTATATCCTCGGGCCGTACAAACGTCGTACAATATTATTAGTAAAACTTAAACAACGCCAAAGGCACAAAAGTTATAAACAGGCAACTAATTTGATGTTCCCGTGTCGTCGCTTATTCTTAAAACTTATTACATAGATCAAATTATTTTCCTAAATCATCGTAAAAGTTTATATTGATATTAAATAAAAGCGCAGGCCGACAAATGATAACTTTTTGAACGTTGTTCAGTTTTGTTTAAAAACGTTTTATACTTTATGACATTTTATTTTACTTGAAAAAATTAGTGGTTTGAAGTTTTTCCAGAGTGAAATTTCTTTTTTTCCACCAAATACGCTTCATGTTTTTTCGTGGCTACCTAATATTTTATTTTGATTCAGTGATCGGCAACAGTCAGACATCATAAAAACATTACATCTGCACACATATCGTGGTTCTATTTCTTTTATGTCCTGATGGAACCGTTCTCTCTGTTTTACGCTTACTTCTCCGATACTTTTAAGGAAACACTTCATGAACATGTGGCGGTCAAAGACGCATGCATATACACGAGTAAGGAGGTACTGAGTACACCAGCACCTAAACACGAAAGGCCGTCGCTCTCGGTACAACGGTCGAAATCAGAACGCTGAATTCGGGAAAGAACGACAATAGAAGCGACGGCAACGAACGAGGACAAAGGCGAGAATTGCTAGAGGGCATGAGGAGCGGATGAACTCACATTGCAGACTAAATATTACCCACACGAGCGGCCGAGTAAGACGTAGTCATAATACACCGAGTCCTTTGTCCACAACAACTATTAAAACGGTAGGCTCCAGAGCAGACTATCTCACTTCCCTAGTGAACGGCTCGTATAGCGGAAGCCCTCGCCGTCATACCTTCGAACGTCACGCTTTCACTTATAACCTTCGTACCTACCGTATTCTTTATAACTTTTACTTTTGCAATTCAATCAATTCTGTAAAACCATCGTGACTTTACATCATCAACACAGCTTCAACTCATCCTAAACCGGAGGGCTCATACACCTCCTACATAAGATCAAAAATAACAGTCATCGCTCTGGTTTTTTGGTTCTCTACATACCATAGGAATGTCAAAATGACCTTTCTTTATTTCTATCACTTATCATACAATTTTTCTATTGTCTCATTTATTCAATGCAAGCTATGCAAACCATGTATGTCCATGTATAATCTAAATCATCAAGCGTTAACACAAAATTCACGTAGTAAGCTCTTTTCCTTACTAAACAATGCAAGGATGTGACAAAATCTGTCACATTCGTGCATTGTTTAGGCGACGAAAAGCTCCCACAAATAAAAGCTTGTTGTTATGGTAGTAATGACATTCGCCAAGCGACCCGGGTCGGTGGTTCAAGCCCCATTCCAGGACACCGGCAAGTTAGTCCTATTTTCATAGAACAAGCGTTTAGCTCAGTTTGAAAATAATAAGAATATCGATGCGACAATTATTCCATGTTTGCATCTCAATTTATATAAAAAAAATACATCTAGACTATGTTAACAAAATGAAAAAGTCATTTAAATTTTAAATAAACATTGATATGCTCAATACAACAGTTATAGTAAATAAATATATTAAATTAAGGCCTCCGTCATTATATGTCGTTTGATTGGCAAAACTGTGATTTTAATGATAAAAATCATTGTTTATCCATATTTGAAAATTATTTAGTATTTGCGGAACATAAAATTTACTTTCAATGACATGCTTAAAAAATGAAAAAAAAATTATTCAAAGTATGTGTCAAAAAAAATGTGTTAGAGAAAAAGTATTTTGAAATTCGTAATCAGCGACCTCGAATTAATATAGAACTGTACTCAAAATGGAAAGAACGACAAGTTAATATCAAAAAAGCAAATAAAAATATTGAAAATATTTTATCCTCGTAAACAAAAGAATACACAGTGTAAACATATAAACTAAGCAATCAGAAATATATTGGTATTAAGTCATTAAAGTAATAGTTTACCTGGTAAATATTTATCAAAGATAACATCCTTTCGTTCGGAAATTTTTATACTCCGTGTTCTTGTGTTCTTTTTGTGAAGTTTCAAAGCGAAATAAAGTACACAAAGGAAGGAAAACTCTGAATGGAAAATAAGGCAAATGGAACCTTACAACAATTTTAGTAAAAGAGATTTAAGCGTGGATAATAGTGGAAGCTATTCATACGTTATGTGTATTGGTGTATCATGCGAGTGTGTGGACGATTTTCTTGGATACTAAATATCATCTTTTAATTCCCTAAAATATAATATTTTGTCTGTACATTCAAATAATTTGAGCGTCGTCACAGATTAGAAGCTCAGAAACATCACATCAAATATTTAAAAGATATATTTTTCATGCATCTTCTCCATGTAATTATGCCTAATCTAATTCTGTTCAGAATTTTGCATATTCTGAATTCGATTGTAATTAAAAAAAAAAAAATTTATAAAATATTTATTTCATAAACGTTGTTAATTTTAATATTTTGTTTGCGTAAGGAAAATGAAGTCGTGGAGATTGCTCACTGCCATATGAATCGATCCATTAACTCACACAGCATCCTCGGACAAGCCAACGGACCTTCCCCAGGACAGACCAGTCCCCACTTCAGGACAGGACAAAGGACATCATGGAGGTAGACCTATGATCGATTAATAAATTCCAATCGAACAGATGGAACTACAATTTGTTGCGCTAAAATAAATGTCAAGGGTCATAAACATGCCATAAGAACACGAAAGAAAGGCTTTTGTTTAAGCTTGAAATTTGTTTCTTCGAAGGTTATCTCCATATTTTCAACTAATTATTCAAATTTGAAGTATAGTTTTGCTAACAAAGTATTATTTGTGTTAGATTTAGATGAAAATGTATCATAATCAAGTATTAGACTATGACTCTCGCATGTAAGCGGATCAAATATCCAATTGATTGATGTGTGTATTGTATGTGTATATAGCCTTTATCTGGATTATCTCATAATGATGTAACCGGAGGATAACTAGTACACATACGATTTATTATTTACGATACATCGAGTCTACGTTCCCTGGAAAGATGTAATACAAAACAATATTCATACAAATGTGGGTATTTAGTTTCACTAATGAAACTGCCTCAGCACATAAGGCTAACGGCACTCAGAGATGAAGGAGAGAGCGCTAATGGGGTGGCCTCTCCATTACACGCTGATTGGGGGCGAGTTGTGAGGTTGTTAGAGAGAAAATCGACAAAGTTCGGCTACAGTTGGCTGTGCACCCGCACAACTTGAGCCAGTAACACTCGTTAACCCCAAATTTTAAAGCCAACAAGCGCGTCTTTTGCATCCTAATCTGAATGCGTTGCATTAAGGGAGAATTTTGAAGGAAATCAAGACGAAGGGGAATACCTACCTAGACATTTCGAAAAAAACATTTTAAATGTTTACCTTTTCTTAAATCTTGAGGTCTTAAGAATGTCTGGTGAAAATTGCAAGTAAAATATCATAAAAATAACAAAGTTATAGCTGATAATAGTGACATCTCTTTGTTAATTACGCCGCGCTATACGCAGCTAGCTGCCAGCAGGGCTCTTTCATGATAGAAACGTTAAACCTGTTTCTATTATGTTTATGAAGAGTGCTCGATGATATGGGAATTCTAAGCAAGGTGGATAACTTATATAGTAGACCTGGAATCGATGATGTATGTAAGTTGAAAGATTTCGCGATTTATTCATTGCTCAATTTTCAAACGCGTTTAACTCGAAACCATGTTTCGATCAACTTTAAATTTCTTATGGTTATTCTATATATAATTATCTAAGTCTTTGTCGTAGGATTTTTTAAAGTAACTTAGTTTTTTTTATCGGCATAATAAACTCGAAATTTTCCCTAAAAACGCTATTTTAAATTCAAACGCCCGCCATTTTATAATAAAAATCAATACTATCAAAAACTCCCAAAAACTAAATTAAAGTGTGAATTTTGATAATCTTTTTGTTTTTTCTTATTCTGATGATTACATATGAAATGGGAGTGGTCACTGCGGAGGACCTTTTTTTTTCGGCAGTCGACAAAACCCAAAAATTTCCACCAATATTGAATATTTTTTATAAAAGAAATTCAACGTATTCTTAAAATCATATACTTTGATGTAAAAATAATACCAATACCATAATTTAAATAGGTTTTCTTAAAAAAATTACAAATATTGCCTTTTTTCGGACTTTGTAGGTAGGTATTTCCCCTTAATGTATTATATATCTAAGTATTGATATTTTATTCAATTACTATCCTGGTTGGCGTGGTTAATAGTATCCACAAGAGCTACCGTTTCCTACGAGTTTTTTCTGTGTTTATTTAATTATAATTACAAATTATCTTGAAAATTCATGGAGCAAGCAACAATTGTGAAAAACAGAATCAAAAATTAATGCAATCTTTAATGTTTACATAGGGATAGATGCTAGGATGAATGGCGCAAGCAATTATTGGGGCTGAACCTGCGCCGCAATATTTAACCAATCTAACTTAAGTAAAATGCACCCTGTACAAATATGCACTGTAAATGTGTATGTAATTTTTACATACATTATACATAGACACATAGTTAGTAATATATTTGTGTTGACTGAGATTTGTAACTAAACCCTACCACTCATTAAAGTATATGCCTTTTTTTCTTGTGCAAGACGAAGCTTTAATTGAGTTGAAATGTGCACTACTGCATCCTTAGCCGCATGAAGAGTCATATTACCCAGGACCTAGCCAGTGCGCTCCAACTAGGGGCCCGCAAGTTTTGCTAGGGCTCGAGTGTCGCTCTGCTGATGCTAAGCGGATAGATGCACATCATTCAGTATCTTATAAAAAGTTAATAGATTAAAATATCTAGGTAAGTTATAAAGATTTTTTTAAATTCCCGTATCTTTCCTTCTCCTTTGGTTCACATTTGAGTATCTAAAGGTGTTTAATTAGTGAGGTGTTAATATGACAAAAGAGCGATATGCGAAAAACCTACCGGAAAAATTGCAAATTGAAAAAGATTTCATTTAAAATACTCTAAAATGTTCTAACTATTTCAAAGATTCCAATTAGAAAATAAGTCAACCATGTTAACATCAAAACTGAAATATTACGTAATTTGTTCATGTTTAAAGTTTTGAACATACAAATAAATATATATTTTTTTATTTATTTATTATTGTTGTTGTTGTGTTCAATTTGTAGAACATTATGTTTATGTTTTATGAAAATAGTTTTTGAAAAAAATAGAGTTTGATAATGGTCTGAACCACTGAACCTGTAATTTTTAAATACCTACTGGAAACAAACTAGTAAAACTCAATAATTATATATTTATTAATTTGATAATTTTAATTTCATAGAAATAAGGAAAATATACAACGTTATTGTGGATGGCACCAGAAATATATGTAACTTAAGAGATTTTCAGGTTTTATTTTTTATCAGGTTTTGAAAATGATATACCCTCAACAATCGACGAATTTCAGTGAACAAGAATTGTTAGGAACATACAAATCAGTTTTATTGGCTTTATCTAATATTCTATATATATTATTAAAAGCGTCGGAAGATGAGAATAACGACAAGCTAAAACTTGAATACTTAGTTATAAACAGACATGTCTTGAATATTTCAATTGTACATGTGTACAGAAAGACGTGGCGTTGTAATCTACTGCAAAATTAAATTAATGATGTATTGCAGTACCCTACGGAGAAAATTACAACAAGATGATTAGTGGGTTACATTACAGTTTAGTTGGTCAGTTGACCTTTATGCTTTGAACAAGATTCTATCATGTAAATTTTCCCATGATTTGATTTCCCACTCTTCATACACTCTCTACACCTTACCACTTTTCCTATCACAGGCCGAGAGCCTTCTCAAAATCTTGATGAATGGATATTTTTTTTTTACTTGTAACATTTTTCCTCTCGCTTTCCTGCAATCTGTGGGAGAGATTTTGTGAAAACGGACGAAAATGCGTATAATAGACGCTGGAGAAGTGCGCGCTCTTTCATTTGACAAATGAGCGCTCGCGGTGATGGAGTCAGCCGTCCGAGACCCATTTTCCGAGAGGTTGGTACTGTATTAATAAATGTATATGATATTAAATAAAACACATTATTATTGTGAAGTTCTATGAATTTTAAACAAATTTTTATTAATTAAAAAAGACACACGGAAAAATCAAATTAACGAAAAAATATTTTAACTGCTCCCGATATTCGAAGCAATTGACTTCTATTGTATATTCAGGGATGGCACGTTATCCAATTTTGCCACGGCAGTCTGGTAAGTTAACGGAAATTTTTCTACCTTATATGTAGTCTTTTTTTAATTGATTAACATTTTTATTCGAAAGCAATCCGGAATGAATATTTTCTAATGACCAAATTCTTAAATATGATAGTGCATTGGTTTATCGACATCGCCAAAACTCTTTAATGACAGTTCACCCCTTCACTCCAGAAGTCGAGATCTTATCTTACTACCCGTAACAGTAAAACTTTTCAAAATCAACCTCTAATAATCCGATTCCAAGTACCGACGCAGTAAATGAACATATTAATACAAACAATATAAATAATAATAACGGGATTTCTAACCATAATAGAAGAATTACCAGGTCACGAACAAATTTCATAGATAAGTACACAAAGTAAACTCAGCAATTAGCCTTGCATTAGGCTTCACTTGGATCTCGACTTCTGGAGTGAAAGGGTGTGCTTGCTACCAATTCAAAACAGAACTCGAAATGCAATGCAAAAATCTCTTTGAAAATTGTCAGTGCTATCTGTCCGAAACGTTGGGTACATATTCGGCCCGACTCTGAAAATAACAATGTCTGGATCTTTAAGATCTTTATCCCAACACTTAATAGACGATAATAAAAATTAAAAATGTCCAGAGCGGATTTTGTATTTCTACGGCTCAAATACATTGTATTAAAAGATGATATAAGAAATTTTGATTGTTTCTTTAAAAGATTGTTTCTTACAAACGTATTCATTTCTTCATCCACAGCGTCCAGATGAAATATCATGGCTAAACTTGTCATGACCGTCTATTGAGTGTTTGGGATAAAGATCTTAAAGATCCAGATATTGTTATTTTCAGAATACGGATGAATAACATAATACAATAGAAAATAATCCTTCATCTTTTTCCCGCGAAAATCTTAATATTATATATATAATATAGATAAATTAGTTATATATATATATCTATATCTCATATATATTATATATACTATAGTATATATATATATTGTATATATAAGCTAATATTAAGATATATATTTATGAGTAATAATGAATAATTATTCGAATAAATATTTCAGAATGAGGTTGATTTCTGTCGATGCTCAATTGATATTTTTAATTGTGAGATGTCAAACGTTACACATCATACGCGACTACTGCAAGGCTCGCTCGTCTTTATATTAGGAAATCGTTTCGTTTTTATGAACCTCGTTTCTGGGTTGCTTTCCCCAGTGACGAGCACTCAAAAAATGTTGCCCGCCGAGTGGAGAAGTTGGACACCGCTGCAGCTCGCAGCCGGGGAACTTCTAAAGCCTTTTTGCTGAGCTCGGTTTTCGCTAGAGACGTGTTGGTCCTGCGCGCGTGCGGGCCGGGGTGGGGGCCCGACTCCTCGCAATTAGTGCTGAAAACCTCGTTAGCTCGTCTCACCCTATTCACTCAAAGTGCGCGAACGTGTACAAAAAACAGTGCTCTTTTAGTGGTCTAGACCCGCCCGCTTCTCTGCGAGCGAGCGCAGTAATTACATTTCGTGGTGCAGCCTTAATAAATTTAATAACACACGATGCTTGTAAATAAGCCATACTGAAATTTACAAATATAAGATACATAGAAAAAAGATTTATAAATAGTCTTCATATATTTAAACTAGAGCGTTGTATTCATTCGCAAACATTCCATGACATTTTCCGCTGATTTTTCAACTTATTTTGTATTAGATTTGATACAATCACCTTAAACAGTTATTTTAAGTATTTTCTGTTTCATCACAGATAATTCCATTTAAAAAAGTATATATCAATGTATCAATAACAATCTTAATGAATAGAACATTTGAAGACCCCATGGCAAGAAGTTGTTAATTAACATTTTTGTCAAAAATGAGTTAATAAGCCCTCTAAACTAAATAATGTACGCTCTTTCAATTGGAAATAAGTTCAGAACTTAAAAATAATTAGAACGTATTCAAATCATAGGGATGAACATTTTTTCATATAAATCAAATCAGTTACTAATGGGAAGAGCATGTTATCTTCAATAATAACATGTTCACGCCATCATTCTGAAATTAACACGCCTTTTAATTTGATTGGAATATTTATGGTTAATTTTACTCTGGCAGTACTGTCATATATTTGTTTTTATTTTAAGACTATTATAATATGTACCTAATTATATATTACTTTTCAATCATTTTTAATGGAACATACCAATTTTTGTATTATTAATCAACATTCCAGGTATTTTGTAATTTTGGATAATGGGATGGTAAAAACGGATAGCATTTGAAGGGTTGTTTGATGTTTGTGTTTTACCAATTTTAAAAAGGTGTTATTCTATTAAAAATGAGTTCCAAAGGCGAAAAAATTGTGGTTAACTACATTTTTTTTGGAAAAAATTAGGATATATTTTTATTTTTCTGTACATAAATGCATTTTTTTTAATTTGCTAATACTTTTTCAATATTTTAGTGATATAAATCAATAAAAATTAATCTTGAATTAGCAATAAAACATATTTTTCAAAGGCGAAATGCAAATGTCTAATTATCTCAAAATGACTTGAATGTTAGTTAACAACTTCTTGCCATGGGGTCTTCACATGTTTGGTTTGTACAAACTATTTTGGAAAACTAACCTTTCACATGCTAAAAATATGTTTTCACTGCGTTAATAATAATAACTTACCACTTCATCAAGATGTTTGTCTTATCGCGTTAGATGTGTTTCACCTTGAGAGATGGTGGTCTGGTAGGTATTAGATATCTTGAATATTAGCTCACCTGTAAGAAAAAACATATCATTATAATATGTGCTACTTTTAGGCATCATTTTAGAATATTTACAACCAATAAGAGATATTACAAAATAACATTTATATATTTTTACTACTTTTATTTTTATTATTATTATTACTGGCTGTAAGCCGTCAAAAATGACGATACTTTTACATTATTTTTACTTTATCAGTTACTGATGGGAAGAACATGTTATCTTCAATAATAACATGTTCATGCCATCATTCTGAAATTAACACGCCTTTTAATTTGATTGGAATATTTATGGTTAATTTTACTCTGGCAGTCATATATTTTTTTTATTTGAAGACTATAATAATATGTACTTATATATAATTTTTCATTAAATGGTACATACCATGTTTTGCATTATTAATCCGTGGATTTAAGCAAAAAATGTCAAAGTATCCGTATTGTTGCCCAATAATATTTTGGAATAGATGAACATACATAAAAATACTAATATATTTTTTTAATCTTTCAATATTTACGTTAGTTCATGTCTATATATTTTGTTAAATGGATTTTGAAATAAATGGCCGTGAAACCTACGAACATTTTAAAATTTGTAACCGTACTTGTAAACCCACTCGAGACATCTGTGTCAATCGAGGATGAATGTTATGAGGAAGGAGTTGACTGTTGGAAAGAAATGGCTGATGAAAGTTTTTAAACTTTAGCAAATTTATCCTCATCCGGTATGCAGAATGGTCGAGAGAATGAGGGAAGAGAAGTTTAGTTTCCAATATGTCGTAACGATGCATTTTCTGTCATTTAAAAATGGAGACATGCAGGCAGAAACTTAAAGCGAATGCATTTCTACTTGAATAGTTTTATTGCATGAGTGCATGAATAATGTTAAAAGTAAATTGTATTTCAAATTGTAAATATATGCGATATTGATATCGTAGTGCAGAGGCTAGCGTGGAATCTCATGTTTATATTTTATCTTAATATTGACGGTCGGTTCAATACAAGAAACGGAAATGCAGGTGGGCGAGTGAAGCGGAGGGTATTTACATAAGTATTCAGTTGTTTATTCAGTAAAATGCACATAAGGAAGTGGAACTGACTTTAAAATACTGACGTCTCGGTGGCAGATGCGAGCGTCGATCTGCTACTGGTGGAAGGACGTCTGGCGAACAAAGAGCACCGTGGTCATGTTGGCCAAGGGAAAAATGAAATCTCTAGTGGTGCCTCGCATCTAGCGAGTTTCACAATTTTACAGGCATATTCAGCCGTATTCCGAAAATAGCAATGTTGGGATCTTAAGATTGTTATCCCAACATACAACACGAGAATAAAAATTAAATAAACGGACCTATGTAGATGTACGTCGGTTTTCGGTGTTTGTCGTACTCAAATAAGAGATTAATATATTTTCACATATCTCTCTCAGAGTAAATACCTTTATTTGCAGTGTTCGATGTCTGAAATGTCTTTGGAAAAGGGATTGATTTCTCTGGTGCCTTCTTATCCAGACGGTCTGGCCTAACCTACTTTCAAGAAGCTTCAAACGGATTACTGAAGTACTTGTTGCAAACTTAACCCCACAATTCTCATGTTTCGACTATAATTACACGAAATAAGTACTATTTGCTGTATTTGTAGCTTATAGAAAAAATATTATTTCATATGCACTTATCAATTTACCCTCCTACAGCGCCCCGTTGTAAAATTATGGCAAAAATTGTCATTGTCGCGTTGGACTCGTATTTATATTTTGACGTTTAACAGATAACCGTCATGCACTTTTTTCTCTCTATCTCTCTCTAGCAGAAACTAAAAGAAACAATCACCGACGTATACCTACGTCTCCTTTATTTATTTTTTTATTCTCGTATATTAAATGCCATTGGAATAACAATCTTATGATGTCAATATTGCTAATAAGTAATACTTAGGTACGTGTGGAAAGATGTAAATGTATTATTTTCTCGGTGCATTTAATGAAATTAATTCTTTTCAAAAACATCCCGCTCGTGAATACACCAAAAGGAGATTTAAGAAATATAATACTCGTTTCTGAATATCGGTCCAGTGTTTTGTGAGACAGGTTAGTACCAACTCGTTTACTTGTATGTTTTCGCTGATATTCGATCTGTAGAAATGTCAGGAACAAACATTTTCGATTAAAGAGGAACTCACGGAGTGCTGTTTGTCTGTATGACCCGCGCCAGGTTACCAGCCCTAAAGAGGTTCCATCGAGGACTACAATAGATCGAGGCGAAGCATTATTATCCGGCGTTTCAGTACAATAAAACTCGAGAGAAGAAGAGTGTTTGTTCATATTTTCGTTTATCTTACAACTGTGACCCCGCATGAGCGAAAAACAAACATTTTAATAAAATCACACTTCTTTCTTCAATTGGTTGAGCAACGCTGTAGATTGACATTTTAAAAAATTTAATTTATTATTTGTTTTAATCTATAAACTTATAAATTTTCGTGCAAAGATTGTACAGCGTTTTATATTGAAAAATTCGGCCGTAATTTTAATATAAGAGTCAAAGAGCATTTGAGATGTCAGAAAAATCATGGTTTTTCTAAATTTGCAAATCGTTTATTAGAAAATGATCACGGTTGTGATAAAGATTTAAGACTTTATATTTTACACATAAATAATTTTAGTCTGAAATTGATTAATAATTAAGAATTATTAGAAATTAGTAAAGCATGTAAAAGTAAATAAAATTAATTATTAATGATCAATTAAATTTAACTACTAGTCCAATTCTAAAAAAAATTCCCATAGTTTTATGTAATCAAGAACTTCAGCAAAAATAATATTTAAAATAATTTTTTAAATAATTTAGAAAACCAAAACAAAAGACGTAATTTATTTTGATATTTTGATATATATAATACACCCTGACGATGGAAAGGTTTTCCGAAACATGTAGGTGTAATTAATCAAATATAAGTAGATTAAAGCAAATAATTTTTTTTTTTAAATCATACTTTGAACAAAATATTTCTTAAATGAAAAATGAATGAAACTGTTATGCGTACGCATTTTAAATAATATGGTTTAATTAATTTAATGCTCAGGAAAATTTATTTATACGGCACACTGGCAGTGTTTCCGTAAAATCTATTTATTCATCAATATCGAAAATATTTATTCCAAAATCGGATGTCGTCTGTTACAGTAGAAATGACGATTTAAAACATAATAATTTCGATGTCCGTCTGTCTGTCCGTAATTTCATTCGAATTCACGGGTAAAATTACACGGTTAGAGGTAGCGTGCAACCTTGAAAGCGCAAATTCCAGCGCGGAACGCTTATCAATGTTGCCATCACCGCATATACGTGACCCGTCAAAAATATACTATATATTTATGTACTAGGGCTTGGCAAAGACGCGAATCATGGTCCGTGATTTTTCACGGGTATACGGGTACACGAGACAACACGGCACGCTGCTTTGTGACAGATATGTTCGGGGTCTTGCTAAATACATCATACACATTAACGTCGTTAACAAAAGTGTATTGAGATCATTAATTATATGTTATAACATCAATTTTTTGAGGTTTTCTAAAGCGTTTTTCGAGTTATTTCACACTCTTACTAAAATGACATACAAAGCGAATGAATGAGGAAAGAATGATAAGCATGATATATAACGCAAGTGTTGATGGCGCGGAGCCAGAAAAAAAGCCACCGCGGAAGACGTGACATGACCAGATTAACCAGATACTGGAAGATAGTCCCGTTTAAGTCTCAACAACCTTTGAGCTTACATGCGAAGATGTATGAATGTGGATGAGGCGAGAGTTCTTTGTCAGGACAGAAGAGTGTGGCGATCTATCCTCTTTGTCTATCGTCACGGGGAAACGGCGTGATGGTAAGCAAGTAAAAAATGTGAATTTCACGAATTTATTTTAATACATTGTCAAAAGACCTCTTCATGACCATTCCAGATAGCCCCATAAAGACATATTAGCTATCATGTAAAAGACAATCAAAAATATAATAAGCCTATGGCAAGTTGAGATGAAATATTGAAATGCACTAAAACAGCGCGGCAAAATAAAATAAATAGAAATTTAATTCATATTATTTCACCTCTTAACACAAATTGAGCAAACAAGGCATGAATGAACCATACCTCGCTCGTTAGTAAATGCACTTTAGGAAATCACTAATGCACTTCAGCCAGTAATTGTGTTTGGAGATTGTAGACCCGCGTAGACTGTGGACCTTTGCTCCTCCCTTCCTCTCTATCCCCCCGCCCATTCCTTCTCCCCCCAACCTACTGCCGTCACTCTTATTCGCTAGTCTTGGCCGTCACGTCATATCAATCTTCCTGACCCATCAAATTTAAGATTAAATTTCATAAGATTTCAGCTTAAACAGAGTTCCGGGAATTTCTTCCACGTCGAATCGCTCTTCATAAAATGGTTACCTTTATCGCTCGGTTAGAAAACAATTCCTTTATTGACGATTCAATAAATGGCGGGTCTCCAGTTCGTGGACGTTGTCAAAGTACAAATATTTCATTTCAGGAAGGCCCCGTTGGGATAATTAGGCTGTCAAAACAATATACAATAAATTTGATATTTTATTGAGAATTGATTGACAGACAGCTTCAACAAGTCAGCCTTTTGTGTAACGCCGGCCGCACACTGGATGCGTTTTCGTACGAAATTGAGTAGTACATATACGTACGAATATGCAAGTACATTCCTAACCTTCGAAGTAGTATTGAACATCCCACACTATACACGATTTAATAGTGCGTGTACGCACGTATAGACGCGACGTCCGACACGATCCGTCTTTGTTCAGAAATTTTTGCGATTTCGTACGATGGATATTGAAAAATTTGTCAATTTGATACATGACCGCAAGTGTTTGTGGGACCAAAGTGATTCAACTGCGTGACCATCAGCGCAGATCATGGCGGAGAATCTCTAAAGAACTAAAAATACCTGTAAGTTTAATAATTTGGTTTAATGAAGGTGAGAAATAATAATATAGGTACTTCGAATAAAAACACTTTTAAATATTCCTTTGGTGTTATGAGCTCTCGTTGCACTTCGATTTTCACCAGATGAATCTATTAGATAGATAGTTATGAAATTTGTCATTATTTAAGTCTGCCATAATAGAGTTTTCCAGAAGATACAGATTATTCATTTGGCACAAAAGTTATTGGAGAAATACGAAAAGTAACTGATCGTGACCAACGCAAGACGCAATCAATGTGCGCGCTCCATACGTACGAAAATAAACGTACGAATCGTAATAATTCGTATCCAAAATGCGGCCGGCCTAAAGCGTGTATGGAAGATACAAAAACAAATAGCAAAACCACGAAAGGCTTTGCGGTGATTCGAATGATATTAACTTCTTAAAAAAGGAGGTTCAAAACACCAATAAGAGTCTGCCCGTAATTGAATACCCTTCCACGCAGAGCACTTGATAAATAAATCCAACTGTTTGCTCCCAGCCCCTAAGTAGACGAAGCGGGGACGTGCCCTTGCGACGCGTAACGTCTACACCACTTATTTTAGATCTTAAATTTTATTAAAGGATTACCTCCATAATTTTAAGCCCTCAGGTTATTTTACCAAAAATATTTACAAGCTCTTTCGAATACTTGGAAGATGTTGGAAATGCTAAGGAAGGGGTTAATTACCATTCAAAGACCTCCGTTAAGGGATGAAATAAATTTGTCGCGCAATGTCGGTCTGCGGTCCCCGGCTCGACAGATTTTCAGTACTATTTTCATGTTGTTTAACGAATTATTAAAAATACATTTAGCCGAAATCAGTCATTTGTAATATATAATATTATGTGTCAATCGAGTATTCGAATGTGCAGAGACACACGACAAAATTTCTCGGAAAACCAGACACCCCAAGTCCGCAAATAAAACATTTCGCGCACGTCTTCAGGCGGGGGTCGTATTACGGTAATAATGTTTGCTGGAAGTAAGCTACCAGCTTTGACAATGAAAGTAGCGACCGTAATAATGAAAACATTACTTTAAAATAATCCAACAGTGGGCGTCGCGAGCTCCCACCGCAAAAAAAGACAATGTAAGTGGCCCCGGGGGCGCCGAAAGGCCTCAAAAATAAATATACAGGGTTATTTGTAAAACATTAATAATCTCGCAGGACAATATTCCTGCCTTGATTATGAGTCGAAAATGTTCAACCCTAATATCAATGGGTCATAATATCCTGCGAGGTTATTAATGTTTTCCAAATGACCCTGTACAATACTAAGTTTAATAATATAGAGAAAAAAGAAACTGAAATCTCTTACGTTTTTACTCCCTTTCTTTTAACTCGTAGCGTCTGTTTGCTTGTCTGACGAAAAAAATTTGGATCCAATTTTAACCCTTTTTCCGTGATCCAATCGAGCTGAAACTTTGCAAACAGACTCGCGGCGACGAAAAAAATAATGATCTATCAAATTTTTGTTAAAAAAATTAATAATTATACTATAATTTTGGATTTTTAGAAATTATAATGTTTTTTTTCAAATTGGAATCATTATAAAACGGTTTGATTACTATCAACCGCGGCTTGATGACGTCACAGAATATTTAAAATTTTAATTACTCCGTCTGTATAATAGCTACTTCACTACAAATTTCGAAAATTTATGACAATTGGTTCACAGATGCCAGCAAAATTCGGTTTTTTGGGAAGAAATCAAATAATAATTTATTTCTTTTAGATTTCTGCTTAGTTTTGAATAATTCTACAATACTATTCTACTGATATTTTAGATATATATTAAATTCCTGTAAGTTGAGTGTTATTTTATACGTTTTAATTCGTCTTTAAATGTTAAGATTTTCACTCGCCAAAAGGAATGTAAGAGGAAATAAAACGAAAAGAAAATTCAAATGGAGATAAAGAGATATTTTTAGAGATTTTTGACATAGATATTTTTCTAGACATCTTTCATTTTTAGTGAATCAATTATTTAATTACACGATGGTAAACTTAATTTACAAAGAAAGGGAGTAAAATAAAAACTTGGTTTTTACGGGTTAGCTTTTTTTATTCTTTTTTAATTTTCGTAAACACTAGAAAGTTCCAATCGTCTTTGTTAACACTTAGAACACCGTTGTGTACTATTCAAAATATTTTTCTATATTATTAGACAACATTCCTGACTTTAGTCAACTAGGACAAGTTTCAGTTTGTTTTAGATGTGTTTACTTAAAAAGCGTAGAAAAACACAGAAAATATAGAAAAAAATTTTTGATTATTTTGTCATATTGATTGTACGTCGGGTAAGGGTTTGATGAGTTTATTTTAACGGCATTAGAGAAATAAGGGTTGAATATCAAATATTTACGGGAATGTTTAGATAATGGGGCAAATATGGATGGTAGGCATAGTAACCTACAAAAAACTTTGGTTTTGAATCCGCGAGCATTCTTCGTTCCATGTTGCAGTCATAGCCTGAATTGAGTGATTAATGATGCCGCAAAATCAAATTCTTTGAGCATTTTTTTTTCTTTAGTTCAAGAACTGTTTAAGCTTTTTCCAGGTCAATTTTGAAATCTAATGTTATAGATTTAATTCAGAATATTTTGAGTTTGTTCAAATCTTTCAGAACAGTGCTGGATTTATGTCACAGAGACATTATTAATCAATTAGTGTATATTATAGATATCTCACAGAGACGAAACTGTATTAATTATGGGAAAGTAGGTATAGAAGTCATTTGGGTGTAACAGGACTTATGACCTGTCTTTTGGTAGGCTTAAGTGATCACTTTACACAATTGTAACATTCGCCATTTCCACCCATGATAGAATATACCATGCTTATTCATTTTTTGGAAGTTGTATATATGTTCAAATTGCGTGAAGCTTTCATATATGAGTTGTAAGCACCTTTTACATGCGGCCTGTACAAAGCCATTTTCATTCCCCTAAATCCCCACAGATGTCGCTAATGAGTCCTGTTACACCCAAATGACTTCTATACCTACTTTCCCATAATTAATACAGTTTCGTCTCTGTGAGATATCTATAATATACACTAATTTATAGATTTAACTTTAAAACCTTTTTAAAATGCTCGATGGCACAGTTCAATAGATACTTTAAGGTTTTCAACGTGGAGAGATTTATTATGCTCTGTTTCAAAGAAATTTCAAAATAACGTAAAAAATTTGGTAATATCGTTGGCCAAAAACTGCTAAATTTTAGGTTCAATTTTTTACTTTATTTGTAGTACGATATTTTAAGTAAAGTTAACATTGTTAGCAAAATTATTAAAAAAGGAATATTGATATTTATCAGTGTCGTGTATATTTAAATAATCTGACTATATTTGTAAAAGCTTATCGCTTCGATAAAGGTCTAAATGACCTATCGATTGATTCTGAGTAATTTGCAACCAGCTTAAATAACTTAAATTCAAAAAACAAATAGCCCTTACCCCTAAAGTAAAAAAAAAATACTTTGAATCGGATGATACGTGATGAAACTTTATGTTTAAAGTTGATCACATCGATGGATAAACGATTCCAAAATGTCTTCTTATTCAAGCTCAGGAAATTAAAACAGCTTATCGTAATCCCGTCTAGAAAGAAAAGTAATTATTTTTTTGCAAAAAATTTACGAAAATGGATCTAAGTAAATAATCCAAGTATAATTATTTGAAAAATTTGCAGAAAATTTAATTTAAGCGTGTTCAAATTAATTTCAAAAAGTAGCTTCATTAAGCCATTTGATTAATTTAACTTTTATAACATTAATAGACTGTGAGTTAATAGTTATTTACATAAGAGGGGGAGGAAAATTGATTAAGGTTTCGGCTCAGTAAATGGGAAAGATGTTAAATTATTTCCAGGCGTAGAGATGGCCATTTGCCAATGATTTCAAATTCTATTTCAAACAAACTTTGTGATGATTCAATTGACTCTCCAAGGAGGGATGATGACGTCACAGCTCTAACCCTAGCGAGATCAGCCTTTTATTAACAACAGTTATTAATTATTTCCGATACCTTAAACACGACCCTGATAGGAAATATATTCAGCGTGGGCGGAGAATAACTCGTAATTAATCTAAATTATTGTAGGAAATTTGCTAAAGGGATCATTCCAGGCGATTAAAAGCTCACACCCAAATCTGGCCCCTCACAAATCGTCCCACCGAATAGTTTTACTCAATTTTTAGTGCTAAATCCAACCTAATTACATTTACCTAGCCGTGATTCAAATCACAACTCTTGTTACTGAGTATTTGATACCGGTTACATACATAGATACCCATGTGTCGCGCTTTTCAACCTTCTAGATATCAGTATTTTTGAACTGTATTCAAAGCAAAATTATACAGATAATACAGTTATAAATCTATGTAAATATTAATATTTTATAATCAAGATATTCGAATCGCTTGGGTGAAGTGAACAGGGTAAAAGTAAATTTGCTACAAAATATAAAACTCAGGCCGCAAAAAACTCGGTTATCAGTATAAACTAATTCTTGCAATACGAGAATTCCCTTGGCGTATACTTATTCGCAGACATAAAGTATATATTTAAGCAAAAACTTAAAATAATGAATTGTAAGATTTAAAACCAACGTACAACGCACGTACACACACACACACACACGCACACACACACACACACACACACACACACACACACACACACACACACACACACACACACATACACACACACTTATACACACTAAACACATCACCTTTAAGTAAGTAATTTTTATAGATATTATTGTAAGCGCTTAATAGATGTATGAAGCAGATATTGTTCAAATGTTTTAATCTTTTCTTTGTAAAACATCTTCATGCATTGTAAGCTTCAATTCGAATAAATAAAATAAAATAAAATAAATCTAAATGCTCTGTTGAGAGGATCTTGAAAGGTTTGTTTGATTTGATAATTATGAAAACATATTCATCATCTCGGATTGCACGATTTAGACCCGTGCTGTGCGAACGGGTTTCCTGCCAAACATCGGACCTTGATTGAGAAGATTGAGTTGGCAGTTCCAGCTATGCACAATGCTTGCGGTGTTTTCGAAATCTTCGCCTTGTATATATAACACCTCTTCTTCTTCTACTACCCCTTATCCTATTGGGTCGTAGTCCCTGCACCGCATAACAGGTTCCAATTTTTCCTATCGTGGGCCTCGCTCTCCACGTCAGCCAAATTTAGTTGCAAGCTCGCTTCGCAGCAGTCCTTCTTTTTTTCATCGTCCCATTTGTGATCATCGCCAGAAATTTCCAGACGTAAAATAATTTTTCACGTGCGTGGAGAATTTAATATATGATTAAAGAAAACGCCCAGAATTTTGTATAACACTGTTTGACATTTACCTAAGAAAAGTTGTAGCCATTATTGGTCGGTGTTCGCTTCTGTTTCTGTACAAGGCCTCGCTAATAAATCAAAGTTTTTTAATCTTTTTGTTTGCATAGCTTGTTACGTATTATAAAATTTAAATTTCCTTCACCGGGCGAGAAAATGAACGATGAAAAATGGTCTGACAAAACGAACTTATGACTTGGCCATCAAAGCATTGTTTGCTGTAAAACGTCTGTTTATTTTCAAATGAACATTTTTTGTTCTTATTCTTAAAAATATACAAAGACTGCTAATTTACTGGAGAGTTATGAACTTCATAGTTCACTTCATTTAGTGATTAAGATGGTTTAAATGGCTAAAACATGTTTTGGTTGTTATTAAAATAAATATATTATGTATAAACTATTTTCGATATTTATATCGTTAACTTTGTGGTTGGACATAATTATTCATTTTAATTAAACAACTTAACTAGTAACTACGTTTACCTGTTTTGATACCACTGTATCTTCATCATCTATTCTAGCAAACAAAATAGTCCCCATTTCGGCGTCCACTTCCCAATTACCCCCACCATAGCTATAGCCACGTCCCCGTTCAAAAATTGATTTGTTTGCTCGAAAAGATAATTTTTTATTTTATTTTTTATTTTTTACGAATACTTTTTTTTACAAGATAGGGCTAGTTACATATGTTGGATTTTTCTCTTCTACATGAGTGACATAGATAATAGAAAGTTAGTTTGCATCTTGATGAAGATACAGTGGTATCGAAACCGGTAGACGTAGAGTTACTAGTGAAGTGGTTAATACAAAGTTATTTAATTAGAATTAATAAATATGTATAGACTGTTCATTTATTGAAGAATAGATCATAGTTCACTTCGCATACCGATAAATTTGGTTTAAATGGATTAAACAAGTTTTTACTTGAGACTTCTGTGATGCTTCTTATTAAATGTAGATTGGGCAAGAATCTACACGGGATTTATTTCCATACAACCATCGTTTCTGCATTCAATATTCCCTTCGGCTTAGGCAACTTCGAGTGCGGTTTATACTCCGTACCCTCCAGGGAACGACGTATTGTCATCGGGCCTTGTATTGGAATCCATTTCACATGTAAGCTTATTTCTGCAGTTCGAGAATAAGATTTCTCCCTTATTTTGTGTTTTCCACATAATAATACACACGTATATATAGTACAATCCATTTAAAAATTCTTTGCGCGTTGTTCTAGTCATTGTCAAGCTAACGTAGATCGGATGATAAATATAACCAACTTATTAGTCCCAACTTACCCCACGTCTTTCCTAGTTCACGTTCACGCGTCTTCTCAAGCTCGTAACATGACATTTGTATCTACTGTTTCTTATGATACATTTACTGCTGATTTTATCGTACACCGATAGAGATCCTCATTTTACATTCGCTTTATTCAAAAATAAATATTTATTTTACGTATCAACAACCGCCACTCCAGCCGTATATATGATTAGATCGCTCTATTAAACTTATTCCAGATTATCATCCTTTCTTGACATCTGCTTTAAGCGACGTGCTTGTAGGGCTAGTGGTAAGACACTGATCTAATAGTGATCTCAGTATGAGACTCTGATAAAGGTTTAGCTTTGTTTCAAAATAGTAAGAAAATTGTACATAGTAATAATATTGAACCATAATCGGCGTAATTCAGTTCACATACCTTGGTTCTATTGTTACTAACGATAAAGACACTAGTGTAGAGATTGGGAAAAGAATCTTTGCAGAAAACCGGAGTTACTTTGGTCTCATTGGACAATTGATGTCACGCCTAATGTCCAGAAAAACTAAAGCCACTCTCTACAAGAAATTGATTAGACCAATCCTAACATATACCTCGGAGACCTGGACATTAACTAAGCACGACGAAAATAGAGACTAGACACATTTGAAAGAAAAATCTGACGCCGAATATATGGACCTATTAATGACGGTCAAACATGGCGAAAAAGATACAACTACGAGCTCTATGACCTTTACCAGGACGTCAGCGTAGTCAAGTTCATTAAGATTAACAGATTGCGCTGGCTGGGACATCTACACCGTATGGATGATCTGGAACCCCCAAAAAGGGTGTTGTTTAATGACCCAATGGGTAGAAGAAGTGTCGGAAGATCGTTAGATGGCGTCGTTGCGGACTTCCGGGTCCTGGGGCAGCAAACTGGAAAATGGCAGCCAGCGACAGAGCAGCATGGAGGACTTTCTTGGAGGCAGCTAGGACTAGGACAGCTAGGTTGTAACGCTAAGGATGGATGGATGGATAATCAGTGTATGCATTTTATTTGTTAAGAAAAAATATCTATTGTATTTTCTCCTATTCCGCACTAAGCTTTATAAATCTACAAATTCATTAATTTCCTCACACTGATTACTGACTTCTAATATCCAATTTATGTGCTCAATCCTAATAATTTGAGAATGCTGATCGATGATCATCTCATCTGGAAAGAGCATATTATGAAGCTTAGGAAACTTATAATTTTTTTGCACAAATACCGACTGTAATTAACCCTCGACTCTTAAGATTGGTGCACTTTGCACTCTGCAATTCATTAAATAACCACGCAATATAACTAGAATCAGCTAAACGAGCAAAAATAGCTATTCTTGGGGTGTTTATTTGTCGTCCTGTTAGGAATTCATCGAATCTCCTCTTTACAGTGAGACAAATTTACTTACGGAGACATATAGAACACTACCACGTAAACCTACTCAATTACAAACCATACAGGCAATATAAGGCAACAAGTTAAGTTATTCACTACTGAAAAAAATCATTCTTATACGGACACAATATATCTTATACAGACCGAAATAACTGTAGCCAACTTATTGTACTCATTGTAAACATATTATTTATTTTCATTTCGGATTCATTTTTTATTTATTTGTAAACGAATATATATTATGTTATAAGTTATTTTGTTTTTGTAAATAGCATTATATCTTTAATTTTTGAAATGTTATTATTTTAATTTTGTCAGTTAACAAAATTTCGTTTTTGTTTAGATTCCCTTTTTGGATATAACGGATGAACCTGTCTCTTATCATAGATCTCCGTCTTGTTTACAAGACAACAGTTACATAACACTAAAAAGAAACAAAAAAATGAATTGTTAATGTGTATAATTCTGTACTTACTGTCTTTGCTTAAATAAACCAATACATCTATCCAAAACCATATCTGTAAAATAAAGCTCACGTATTAGAAGGTGTTACGTATTTGGTCTTCCGCAGTATGGTGAGAAGTACAAAGATGTAACCCTGACACATGCTCGCATTACTCATAAAATATTCCTCGATTAAAATAAATGTCAAATAAAGATAATTGAGTCGTCCATATTTGTTTTCTAACATAATACCCACAGAATTTCGCAAAACGCAGATACGCTGGATTATCTCCCTGAGGGAAACGTTCGCTTTATTTGCTGTCGGGGGATGAAGAAATTTCCATGCATAACTCCGCAGGGAACTTCGTAACGCGCGACTCTTGTCATAACTTTCACATTTCTGTAACATTTTCACCAGCAGGCATTTTTCGGGTTTCCCGCGTCCGTACTTTTAAACTTTTGTCAATACTCACAATTTGCTTACGTGACGTAAGAAGCTGGTTTATTCGATATTTAATACTAGCTATAACCCGTCAAAAATAACGGACTTTTTGTGTTTTATGTAGTGGAATTCAGCTTTTTTTATTTTTTTTTTTAAATAATCTAGGTTCGAGTCCCTGTAGCATTCAAAAAATAGTTGATTCGATTAATAAATTTGGTTTTGAATTTCACAGAACTTTTTTCTGAAAAAATTGCAACTTCATAATATGAATATAAGAAATATTATTCTTTAATACAACACAATTCTCTTCTTTAAAACTGTGTTTGTATTCAAATTTTGTCTATGAAATATGCTAGTAATTTTAATTATTTCTTATTTTCTTATGTTCCACTTAATTTGCTTCAGTTGTTTGCAAAATCGTTATTAAAATTTAACGCGAAGTCGTAGTACGCTTATCTGATAGAGTTGTGACGAAAATTATTTTCGTCATGAGATGTTTTTGTTTTTGTGAAAAAAAATATAGGAGCTTATGAATGTTTTTCTTTTTATATCTCGTTATTTTATACAAACTCATTATTTGCGCCGTTTAGTAGTGATACATAGAGAATTATGTATACAATATTTTGTCTTTATTAAAAATGGCATATTAATGCCAAGTGGAAAAATGCAGGTAACATAATCAATGAAGATTTTCCATGAAAATTTCAGCATATCCTTGAATAAATATAAGGATTCTTTACGTAAAGTTTTTCCAGCAAGCTATAAAAGAGATCATAGAAAAAAATGGTGTTAAACTGATCAAAAGATTTTCAATAGAGTGTTTGGGGGGAAAAGTACCACTATACAACAGATGAAATTTAGACAAAGGTATTTATTTTTATATATTTTAAATAAAGAGCAATTTTTTTATAAATGTAGGTAAAGTGATGATAGAAGTCGGAGAAATTTACGCACGATTGGAATTCCTCGTAATATATCACTGTGGGACAGTAATATCGAACTCTCTATCACTTTCTACCACACTCTCGCATTATCTTCAAAACTCGGGAGACATCTGGAAAAGAATCTTCTTGATGATTCGAAAAACCAATGTAATCGGGTATAAATACACGGACCCAGGCCGCCGCGAGTTGATGTTATTTTGACGTTTCTTACGACGCGACACTAGCTGCAAACTATGGCCAACAGTGTCACCATCGTGCGTGTAGAACCAAGCGACAGATAATTAATTGGAGTGTCTACTCTTGTGCGGTATTTGAGCGGAGTTATCTCGAATGGGTTACCCAGCGAGATTAAAGAGTTATAGACGAGTGATAAATTACGAAATAGTGTAATTTAAAGAATAGCGTTAAGTTTAATCGTGTTAAGTGACTTTGAACATTGAATAGTTAATTAATCAGTAATTAATAAATCGCTAATTAATTTCCTGTGTTTTCAGTAATTCCTCTTGCAGCCGTGACACGTAACAATTCGAACAGTTTTCAAAATCACATCACTATTCAAAATCAGTTATCAATAGTGAAAATGACACCGTTTTCAGAAAATGATATTCAAAAACAACGCCTTCCATTCTCATCGTACGCATAGTGGCACTTGTGTTTCTGATCCCCTCATTTGTTATTGAATTTTATCCACCTCACTACAGGCTCGCCACTGTTAATGACTCATGCTAGTACCAAGATATAAATAAAATCGTTTTAATAAATAAAATCAAACAAAGTTTATGATAAATTTGATTAAAAATATTTTCGATGTTTATAGCGTTAACTTTGTGGTTGGGCATAATTATTAATTTTAATTAAACAACTTTTTATTAACCACTTAACTTTAACTTTAAGTTAGGTGGTTAATACAAAGTTGTTTAATTTATAATTAATAATTGATTCAAAATGACTAACCATGGTGATTTTGAAGTAAATTTTAAAAATATTACATAAACATAATTTCGTTCATTTTTTCAACTCTAATTTAGTATAACTATTTATCATTTAAAAGCTTATCAATGCCTTGCTTAAATATTTATTTTCAAATGTGATATGTTAAATAAAAATATAAATATAAGTGAGAACAAATATTGATATTTTAGAAAGCAAAGATTTTTTGCACGCAATTTTTAAGCAAAAGTACGCTATTATATCGGTATATTAATTAATATATGTTTTGTGAAACAAAAAAAAATAATATTTAGCTACGATTCATGCAAGCCGGAGGTGGCGATGTTAATCGCAAAAATCGTGCCGGTAATCGCCGATTGCGATATAATTTCATACGAAATCTTTTCACCATTGCCTGTAATGCATTTAAGGGTATTTATTATGGTAAAGGTTCAACGTTCAAGGGAGGGGAGTGGGGTTCAGAAGTTCAAGGTTTCTCAGGTACTTTCATTTATAATGTATGTCTATAAATATTATATGCCTACCTTCATGCACACGTGTTGTAAAATAATATTTCAATATTTTTACAAAAATAAATTTAGATTAAGGCTTCACCACTTTTAGATAATTTTGAAATATTATCTAAAATTGAAATATTATTTGGGATATCTCAAGATCAATCAAAAAAATCAAAATCTTCAAATATCAAATTCAAGAATTAATAAAATTAATTTCAATCATTAACTAATAATATAAAATGTCTAACTTAAAATTTATCTTATTTTTTGATGAAAGCACATTTTATTACGAAGATACAATTTAAGATTAGCTCTTTGTCACTTAAAATAAATTTGATGAATCACTTAGAAAAATATACTTAAATAATTATCTACCGAAAAAATATTTGGCTACCACCAAGATATGAAAACAAAACATGTCCATCCGAAAGAATGCGCGATGTTAACCATTCAAGATTACGAAAAAATTGAGGCTTAAAACAAACAGTTTTTTTTTCCTATAACTTATTTAATATTTTAAATATGTCAGAAATATTTATTAAATAATCGTTCAACATTATACAGAAAATATCTCCGAATATTGAAAAAAATTGCAAACTGAAATTTTAATACTTACACATTTTGAAGATTCGACAGCGCTCTGAACATTTTACATTTAAATTAGAAATTACTGGAAAGATTTAGAAGACAGTCGATCATGCTCGAAAGTTCGAGAAATAACATTTCCTATTTAAAGGGCGATATAACCGCTATACTAAATATTTGTTGTTTTGACAAAAGCTAAACCAGAAATAAACGATAAAAGCAATAAGCGGCAAATCGGTGTGGCCATGGAAATATGTTGTGAGAGTACCTACCGAATGTTCAAAAGTGAGTAATGCGATCACAGACATATGAATATTCTAAGATAAGTATAAAGTGTTCCACAGACGAGTGATTAGTCCGAATTACACAATATTGATCCAACATTAAGTAATTCTTCAGACAAATGCTGTTATGTTCATTTTCAATGACTTTGGTGATAAATAAAAACTTTAATTAAACTCAAGTGTTTCATGCTGCCGTACGTAACAATTCCTGTCAGAAATAGATGACAAGAGAATTTAAGGGACTCAGCGGTATCGTCGTGACCAACGGGAACAAATAGCAACCAGAGTCATGGACGCGATAATGAAGATCCCATTAGAACAGAAACGTAGTAAAAGGAAGAACTTGAGCGTTGACGTCAGGAGAATAAAGAGAAACCCGAAAGGCGGATGGAAGAACAGCGGAGGGAACAGGAACAAAGACGTCAAGAGGACAAGAAAGAGCGAGGAACGCTCAGAGTGTAAGGAAGAATTCGGAATGAGCTTTCTGATAGTTGATCACAAAGATGGGGGTCGGGAAACTTTGAGAAACGTGGCACTGCCGACGGCATTCTGTTTTATAATTACGTCATTCACTGGCACATTTCATATATTGGAATTTTTATTTTTAAATAATAATTAAGGTGTTTTTATTAAAAATAAACTAACTTTTATTTAATGAGTAAAGCCTAAAAATATGGAAATAAATAGAATATACTGATTAAAATCATCTTTTAAAAAAGTAAAAATCGTTTTAAAATCAAGAAAAAACGTAAAAAATTCTTGCAAATTTAGAACATTATAACTTAAATAACATTAATATTTCTTAACTTCATTAGTACGGATTCTAGATAATGAAGTATATTTTATACGTATAAAAAACGTATTATGCATACATATAAATATTCATTAAAACTTTGCACCGCCTAGTATTTTCTTAATTATTGTAAATAATGTTCAGTTTATTACTTTTATAAAAGAACAAAGATTTTATCTGAAAAATGCAGTGCAGTATATACATACATTCTGATATAAATGAATAATAAAACCCCACATTTTCGTAAAAAAACGCCGAAATATGCATTTGCAGTGAATGTCCAGCCTTAGGATTTTAAAAATTAAATAGGTACTAAGATTTTAATATTTTTTTAATAACTTTGTCTTAATATTGTAGAAAGACGATGTCTGTCTGTCTGTCTGATGAATATGCCAAAAAGTAAAAGTTGTCGGAAACATCAAAGGAATAATAATATGATTCGCCCTTCAGGGACTCAGATAACTCACTTTTTCTAGTGATGCGACCTACAGGGCACGATATCTCCGACCCAGAAGGGGCTCGCGGCAGACTAGATATAGTTTGGATGGAAAATTCTTCTAAATTTTTCTTTAATCAAACCCACAATTTGAGTCACTCTAACAAAATTTGTTTAAATTAGGATTTAAACTCATATTCATAAAAAAGTAGTGTATTTGGACATATTTAGTATCACAAAGTATCTTAACTTACCAAAAGGATTCGCTTTAAGGCTTTGATAAGCGATTAATTCCAAAAAAATGCTTAAAAAGTAAATAATAAAAGACACATTAGTTTCTGTTTTTAATCAAAGCTTTTTCAGTGTCATAAAACTGCTTCTATAAAATTAATACAAGCAGACCAATTCGATTAAATTTCACAAAAACTAAGAAAATATTATAATTATGATTACTAAAACTTTCTTTAACTATCACCATCAATCGAACATAATAATTTCGTTCTCTGTCAGTCCATCTATCTGTCCTCGTAACTTCGAGTAACGTCCGTAATTTCGTTCGAATTTAGGGCAAAAAAACAAATTATACGACCGGAAATGGGGCTTGAGTCGAGGGCCAGCAAACTCGAAGGCGGCAAAAATACAGTACATATAGGACCTATCAAAGATGCGAACCATTTCTTGTTCCGCCCAATTCACCGGCAGGGGAAATATAGAAAAAATTGTTGAAATATTTTGATAAAAGTCGTTATTACTATTTCATGGGTGTCGGCTATAAAAAATAAATATTATTCTTTTGGAAGCGGTATGTAAAAGTACCATAATTTTTGACCGGTTACATAGCTAGTAGTATAATAAACATGAGATTAAAATATATTATATGAATTTAGTTAAAAAGAGCCACAACCCAAATAGGATTTAAGAAAATATCATATTATCTGTAGAAGTCTAGAAATTTTAAAATACTGTGTATTTTATTATACACGACTAATACGTGTTTTCTTTTAAATATTAATTGCATCCACAATAGAGTAATGTAACGCACTAAATACTTAACTGTCATATTTAATAAAATAATGATACTTTAAAGCATATGTACCAAATACGTAAACATCGAGAGAGAACAAAACGACGTGGAAAACTTGTCAGTTTTTAACGTCCCAAAAGAAATCTCCACTTGGTTTCAGAAGGGATTTTTCGAGAGCCATGACTTTGATCCTTAATAAAATATCGAACGCCTCTCCCTGGGGCAAAGGGTCCCGACGGATGTGAGCGGACGGACCGCTTCTGGAACACGTAAGCTGGTCCGCTGCTGAGTTCCGAGTGAAGCAAAACCCTTTATTTTGTTTTAGCGTTTTAGTATTACAGTGCTGTTCTTAGGGCAGCTCAGTCTAAATAACCATCTATGATAATAAATAAATATTCCTAAGCTTTGCCTCTGCAGGGAACGAAGGTATTAAAATAAAAACCAAATGATTTCTACGCCTTCTTGATTTATTATACTGCACAAACTTGAAAAAGGTATCCACGTCATATCAAAAAGTTTTACAGTTCAAATATATAATACCTGGTGTAGAATAATGTTTTATAGGAATAACGAAGAATTTTTCCAAAATAGTTAATTTAATAATACTTAAATGTTTTGATGTGTCGGTTACTCCGCTTGTCTTTATGGGGAATCCATTGCAAGTGGTCCTGTACTAGTTGCTTGACCAAAATCATATTTTTTAGTGTATTTCCCTATATTTTGAGAGCTCAAAAAAAATTTTTTTAATTTTCACTCACAGCAAACACATTGTGGTGAGACATAATATCCTTAAATAAAATAACTCTTTGTTAAACACCACTTTATTGAGTTTAAACCAACTTGTTTCAACTCACAGCTGAGTCTTCATCAGGGTTCAGTATTAACTAAACAAAAACATAATTACAAACTCTCAAGAGAGCATTAAGGGAAAAATTTAATATCGGCGAGTTACCTACGGCTAACCCATTACTGCATAAAGTTTGCTTTAGTACTAAATCTAATTGTCATGTTAAATAATGGACAGTTGGGGTCATATAAAAGACCCAGTTAATAAAAAACAGAGCATGTATACATAGTTATGATTTTATGACCCGTCCGATATATCGGACGCTATGCACAACGGAACCATACACTTCTTTAGGGCTAGAAAACTGTCCGCTAACTTTGGGCGGACAGTTCTCAACACGGTTGGCCTGTATTGTGCCAGTTGCATAGTACCCTTACTCTCGCAGATGTCTCGATGACAAAGATGTGAAAAAGTTGTCAAAGTATATTTTTATGCCACTTTGGCTGGTAACTTTCCGAGCTCTATTAGAGTGAGAACTACATCCCCGCCTAATCCGAAATCTTTCTTTTCTGCAGTTTTCCCTGTATACACGCTAAAAGCCACCATACAACCAGTGCTGGCACACATTGCCCAATTTTTGAAGCCAAATCTTATCGGCTTTCCTCTAATAAATTGTTTGGCGTAATGTTTTCCATAGTATGGGATCATACATTCGTCGACGCTATAATACTCATCTAATCCATAGTGTTTTCGGAAAGATTCACCCAGACTATCTAGCAGTGGACGCAACTTATACAGCCTGTTAGAAGAAGCTGATAATAATGTATTATCATTCAGGTGTAAAGATTGGAGTATCGCTTCAAATCTGTTATATCTTATATTTCCTGCAAGAATTTTTGGCACATCATTATCTCTAGAAAAATACAGTCTAAATATTTGGTAACTTGGCATAGCACGACAATAACATAACACCGAAAATAACGTAAATTTCATCTTCTGTAATCATCAAAGTTTTATTTTTCTGACCCGCTTAAAGATTTGTTTGGTCTACAATTTGTCTTACTAAATCTTTGTGAAAAAAAATCTTGAAATAATCGAAGGGGTCTTGACTATTTTGACTTTCTTCTAATGTTGGTTGTGTGCTATATTCTGGGCATGTGAAGTTAGGTAATTGTTTTTTCCATAATATTGTTCTTTTATTTTTAGCCTAAGACTTTTTTGGTGGATTATTACGCGCTTTTAGAGAAAAAAGTGGTTCATTATCTTCATCATCGCTTTCTTCACTCGATGAAGGTGCCTGCAAAATTTCAGTATTTGATGATTGGATACCTGAAGATACTGACGGCATAGATAGCATCATCTCGCTTTGCTTGTAATCGTTGTAGATTACATCTACTTTGAATCAATATGCGTCCCAAATGGTTTAGGTTGGCATCATGTTCATCGTCAGACTTGTCACTGTTCTCATCCGTAGCTTGACCACTCCATTCAATAAGCGGCTCAACGTAAACAAGGTTCACCGCGGTGTCATTGTCATCTTCGCATTCTAAAACCGATAAAATTTCGTGCACCTTCAAGCTGTAAAAGTTGTCTTTTATTATTTTATCAAACACCAAACCTTAGAGCCCGCTATGCATAACGTCCGATATATCGGACGGCATCAAAATCACACACATAAAAAGCAAAGAAACAATTTTGACATAAAATAAAGCTTATTTTTACATAGATACACATTATTTCATCAAATATTAAACATTTTTAAATTTTTTTATCGTAAGTATTACAAGAAAAACAAAATAATGCTAACCATTTTCTTAAAACAGCCCGACCATGATCCGCCATTTTCGAAAATGACAAATAACAAGCAAAATATGGTATTTAACCGTTTCAAATGGGGTATCCAATATAAAAAAAATATTGAACTATCGTTCAAAACAAAGAAACTACCAAATCATTTATTTTTTCTACCAAATATATTAAATTTACTTGCGTCCGATTTATCGGACGCTATGCTGTAATGGGCTAAACAAGTAATAATGTATAAGAAGTATTCTATTAAATTCAGAATTACGTGTTTTAATAAAAAAAATATAACACTTCCAATTAACTAAACCCACCCATACCCGCTCTCTTTCACCGAGCCCCCGCCATAGTTGACATTCTGTCTCTTTCTTCCCTTAATGCTTTCTTGAATGTTTGTATGTTGTTCTGTTTTTGTTTAGTTAATACTTAACCCTGATGAACACTCAGCTGTGAGTTGAAACTAGTTGGTTTAAACTCAAGAAAGCGGTGTTAAACAAAGAGTTATTTTATTAAAAGAATTTTTTAAATTTTATTGTAGGTACGTTATTTAAAATTTATGTCCATTTCTACTTAATATAATTCATTTTATTTGAAAAGTCTAGGATAACTCAGTGCTGAATAATTTAGAAAATTGATGATGCCTGCAAACGCTAAAAATGGCTAAAAATAAGTAGTCCCGTTAATGTAGGTAGTGCTGGGTTTCAAATAAAATTATAATTCTATCTTCTCTCGAAATCGAGTTTATTTTTGCATTCTCCTTTGGGTACGATTACACGTCCCATATTTCTTAAATAATCACTAATTTCTTCAAATATTCCGAGTGTTTCAGGTGGCCTGACATAATAAGATTACCTTATTTGTTATTCATGGACCAGAAGATGTTATTCTGACATGAAAGAATAAGTGTATTCATCACAACAGGATCTCAAATTTTTAACTCGGATGTTTTTCAATGGACACTTCTGGGATTGCTCCTGTGAAATATGGTAATAATTTACCGTTCTCACGGAAAACTCTGTCATAATTCATCTGGAATCTCGATCTACCACCTGTCGTCGGACTGGAACATTAATGTACATAGCATTCGAGGGTAAAAAATAATTTTACTGCGTAAAGCCGGAATGCCTAAAAATTGCCCAGTTATGCGGGTAGTTGTTTGGAGTCCGTGAAAATCTTATTTTATTTTGGCAGTTAGCGGGATATTAATCCCAAGTACTTTTGTAATAATAATCTTTAGATTAAAATTCGTGACCCAAGTTGTGGGTATTTGTTTGGTATGTATTGTGTGGACAGATTATAGGATTTAACTTTAAAATGAAACCCGTTGAAAATAAAAAATAATCCATCAATTTTTTTTAATAACATCAGTGACTAACTAAATAGCTAATTTATCGGTATCTTTAAATTTTTTAACATTTTATTTATTTATTTTCATATATAAAATGATCGTGATCTTTATTTATAGAATCCTTATCGTCTTAATAATATTTATTATATTTTTTACAGTAACTAAAGATTTATCAGTTGTTTTATTTATAGTATAATATAACTGTTTTAAAATATTTATCCTAAAGTCTACCCTAATAGGTGTACCCATAAGTAATCAATTATTTTTGGTGTGGAATGTTTGCTTCAGTCAAGCTCAGTAAAGTGAACGTGTAAAGACGTGTTGTTTACGTGGTTTTGTGACTTGTGACAATTAAAGTTAAAAAAAATATATTACTCTGGTGTAAAATGGCGGACAATCAACTAACATAGAAAATTTACGTCATTGCATGCTGTTTCATTTTCCATCGGGTGTTAATGCAACGGTTGCAACAAAGAAAATTTGTGATGTGTTTGGAGACGTATTGAAATTAAATAAGTGCCAACGTTGGTTTAGAAAATTTTCCAATGGTGATTTTGACTTGTCTGATAGCGATCGAAATGGGCTCCCGGTAGGGTTTAATGATGACGCTTTAAAAACACCTAGAAGCATATTTTTCTTTAAAGTCTTCCAACAAGATGGCAAAAGGTCCTAGGTACGATGGAGATTAAATCGATTAAAAATAAAACTAAATGTAATTAAATTCTTTTTTTGTTGCCACTTACATTATTGATGGGTACACCTAATAATTGAAAAAATCCACATTTTCGTAAAAATTGCCAACAAATAAATTACTATTGAATGCTCCTAAGTAGAAATATTTTTTTAATTATAAATATCGACGTCTTATTTGATCCAAAAAAGCTTATTTCTGTAATAACATCCTTCATCGTACGCAAATATTCTCGGGTCCCCACTCCACCGAGCTTTTTTACAAAATCCCTCAAGCGGCGAATTTTCGGGATTAGGTTCGCTCGACCGATCTTCATAGGAGACGCTTTGGGGAAAACTACAGCCTACAGTAGGGCCATTCTATGATGGCACTTTTGACGTTTAGACTTACATGAAGTTTCGTAATTAACGACAGCTAAACATTGGAGGACAAATGCTATACTTTATTGCGCGAACGCTAGAGTAGTGATGTCCATCAACATTAAATATGGAATGAACGAAATTATTCAAAATGTTATAGGATATTGATTGCCTGTATAATATGCGTTGAAGCGATGGCTTTTTGAAGATCGATAAGCCGCCTGTTCAGTCCCAAAAGAAAGCTGATATCGTTGCGTGGCTTCAAAAAAATGGCATAGATGCAAATATGGACATGTTGAAAGCGGAGTTACTTCAATTATTAAAACAAAATAAGCCGGCAAAATCACGGTATGACATTGATGAAATCGCATCGGAATATGGGCACCAAGTAATACGATTACCGCCTTACCATTGCGAATACAACGCAATTCAATTGATATGGACTCAAATCAAGGGATATGCAGCAAGGCATAATACAGAACCTCCATTTACGACATCAAAAATGTTAAAATTATTAGAAGAAGCTTGTCAACGTACAACTCAAACAGACTGGGCTAATGTAGTGAATAGAACCGTGCGACGAATAAAGGAAGATTACGAAAGAGATATTAGAATCGATAATATTTTAGATAATGATATTATAATTAATTTAGGAAATGATAGCAGCGACGATAGTTCAATGGAGAGTGATAGTAATGGGGATAAATCACGTTGAAAAATTCAAGTAAATATTTTTATCTAAGAAAAATGTGTTTTATTATTCTTCTATAACCTTTTTTATGTACAAAGACTTTCTCAACTCGCACCGTGCGATGAATTTTTTTTTCGACTGAATTTTTTCGTTAATGATTTTAAGTGTGTCACAACACTATTACGATCTGTCAAAAATGCCATCTTACGATGGCTCGAGTATAAATGGAAGGCATCACCGGACCCCGACCACGTGACGCGCGTCACACGCGGGGAAACGTAGATGTCACTATTATTGTGTAAGCCCTATGAACAGAAAGGCTTTACCGCTCTGTTGGAAAGGAGCTGGCTGGTGGAGGGACGTCCTAGCTGAAGGGCTTTACGGCAAAATAAACACGCGACGGATGTAAAACTGCTAAATCATCAACCGCTGCTTTCGTTAGCTGCCACCCCCTCCCCTGCCCCCCTCGACCCCCCTCCGAGTCCCTCGGGAATCCCAGTTCGAATTGTTACGATTTCTGGCTAGTAAATTTGATGCAATTCCAATTCTAAGTATCATTTTCTATTTTATACAGTACTTAGCAAAATGTATTATCATTCCTAGTGGTGGTATTTTAACCGATGACACGCTAATCGTTATTTTAATTTTATTTTATTCAGTCATCCAACAGGGAGACGTAATTGCTTGGTAAGACAAATACAGAAAAAAGTAACCCAAAAAAACCTAGTTTTACAATACTCCCTTTCGAATTTTCGGTTTTCGTGTCTACCATACGCGTTGGAATCTCCATACAACTTACTGAATTGCATGAAAAAACCATTAAAAATTTTTAAAATCCAAAATTATACTATAATTATTATTAATATAATAATTATAGTATAATTTATAATAAATTTTAACGAAAATTTGATAAATTATTTTGATCGTCGCCACGAGTCTACTTGCAAATTTTACGCTCGATTGGATCACGGGAAAACAGTCAAAAATCGATCCAAAGTTTTTTCGCCAAGCAATGAAGTAGACGCCAGAGTTAAAAGAAAGGAAGTAAAAAAAATGTCTCCCACAATTAAAGGATGGCACAGATAAAAGATAATTCATTAATAAATTATAGATAAATCAATTTGATATGAATGACAAATAAAACAATTTTTCAGATTCATCATAATTTAATCCCATTCCAAATTATAATAATTTCGTTGTCTGTCTGTCCGTCCGTCTGTCTGTCTGCCCCCGTAACTTCGTGTAACGCCCGTAACTTCTTTATAGTCAAATTTTCTTTTTCGATTTTTTTTACAAAAAAAAAATTTTTCCGTAATTTTATTTTTTCGAAAAAAAAATTTTAATCGAAAATGTTATTTTTTTCACGAAATATTTTATTTTAATAAAATAAATAAAAACTTATTCCTTAGGAACCGACATATAAAAATAACGTCAAATTTGACGGGTTACAGCTAGTTTTAACATAAACATAAAAGGGTTCGTAATGTATATAATGCACAAGGTCAGGGAAGGGGACGAGTTTCTACTATCTGCCTCGATACTCTTAATACTTATTTACTTAATACTTACTTAATAATTAATAGTATTTAGTATTAAAAACGTCTATTAAAAATCTTACGAATACTTTATATTAAATATGAGATTTGTGTCTTATTTTAACGATGATCGGTAGGTCATTTTTGATAATTTGACCGGCAGTCATCGGTTTTAAACAAGAGCTATATCTCAATAACTAATTGTCGATACAATCAGATACAAATCTCAAAGAACATTACAATGGGTAACCGATTAAAATAACAGTTTAACCACCAGTAATCATTTACTTAATTACTGAATTATTACCGGCTACTCCTCGACACTGTCTGCTATGAAAAAAAGACTGCATTACTTATTTAATATCTTTCAAACAAATAAATATATTATCAATTGAAAATAAATGAAATAAAATTAAAAAAATTGAAAAAAAACTCATTTGCACAATTCAAGAATCTGCTCACGATAATGCGTTGTAGCGATTGTTCCAAATTAATACATTTTATCACTACGTGAAATTCAACTGATTTTATTCTATTTTCGACATTATGAATAGTACTTGCATTAAAAAATATCATAAAAAACAACTTTATTTTAATCAAAATCACACTTTACTAGTGAAGTTACCATTATTCAGAGCAAATTTCTTTAATAAATCAAAATATGTTAAGCATATTTTTTTTATTCATGACTTCAATTTTAAAAATGAAAAAGAAATGTTTTACTAAATAGTCACCAAAAGTATTAAATGTATACTATTAATATAAGCAAATGGACAGGAGCCCTAGCTCTGTTCTGCTCAAAATTTTCTTAGAAAATTTGTAATTAAGAAGATGGTCGCTTCGCACTTATAACAAAATAAATGCCTCTGAAAAAAAGTAAACGTCTCTGTAATAAAGAACATATTTAGGTGGATTTCACGACATTGTTGTCACTACATAGTTTGAATAATTAATTAAAGCAATATACATTTTTAGGGCCGGTGGTAATTACATTTTCTCGATGCATCTTTTTGAGTGATAAAACCTGATTTACACATCAAATCTTTTAATAATTTGCTACATTGGTACATGACATAATAAATATCCTTTTTCAGATGAATCTCAGAAATTTAATTCCAATCTGCGATCTGTCTCGACAGGTGTCAGGCCTAATCTTGTGACGAGGATGTCCAACTGCCTGCGTAATAGTTTATGTTTTGCACAATTTACAAATTTGGACCAGCAAGATATTGTTTTCCTAGATCATCAGACAACTTTATTATAAATGTATAATGAAACAAGCGAAACGTTAATAGCTCGTAACAGCCGCATCGATTTTAATAAATCGTACGCTTAATTTTTAACCGACAAGTGAAAGCACATGTATTTGCTGCTCAACCGCTCGGCGTTCTGCTGTCTTCTTCTTCTTCTTTTATCAGATCCTTGATAAAAGAAGAAGACAGGTCAGTCCTAATTTTGAAACGAGTCCAGCTCTCCCTCCATCTCTTTGGTGGTCTCCCTGGCGGTCAGCGCCATCTGGAACCCCTCGCATCACGGCTCTGGAAAGTCATTCTTCAGTAGTATACATAAAAATATATCTTAAATGCTTTCTAGTGAAATCTCCGATACGTTTGAGTTAATTTGTATCAAAATTTCTTTGGTGCTTCTCGCGTTTTGCAACGTCAGGCAGGCAACTTAGACAAGCATTGTTTAAAATAATACTAGTAGAGATAAACGTATAACAATCTCAATTTCTTCTATACTTCTTGAAAAAAGTTTTGTATTATAAAATTTAGACTTTTTGTTAAAAGCACGGCTTGCGAAATTCTCACCCTCGGAATGACCCTATTGAAAAAGAACCCTTATCCGCACCCCCGCGTGGGAGAAGAACCTAATATAAATGGGGCGTACTAAACATTCCGTGGACCCATAAACCTGCTGCTGTTAACTTCACTTTACAATCGATTCCTTTCACCGAAAGACGAGGAAAAATGTATTCGGACAAATAAAAATTCCACGATAATTTTCGTGAACTACACACACATTTTAATTTCATTCTGTGATATGAATCTTTATACATAAAACATGTTGTGCCTCGATATTGATAATTAAATGTCAATAAATGTATTTATATTAATTAAAGTAAAAGGGCTACATACCCTTACCATCCAGCATAAATATTGTATATTATGTAGCCATATAAGTAATACATTTATGTCTATTCAGAAAGATGCACACTTTTTTGTAGATCATTTTAAAAACGAGAACTCTATTACTATTTCATTGGTTTTCATTACATTTAAACATTTGAGCTACCCTTTTTAATCGCTCAGATGGTTTGGGCATATTGGTTTGGGCAATAAACGAGGAAAGAATGGTAAGAAAAAGAGCAAGGGCGTGCAGTGAGAACATTGAAGCAAGACATTTACGTAAGCATATATTTTGAAAAAAAAAACGAATTAAAAGATAAACCTCCTAATATTATTATCACAATTATTATCATATAATTTATTTTTTAATATATCGCTGTTTTCTGACATAAATATTTTATTTCGATGTTTTTTTTCCGAAATACATGTCTGATTAAAAGTCATGCTTCATTGTACTCACAAAACGCGCCTGAAAATTGGTATATAACGCGAGTGTTGACGGCATTAGAAAGAGAGAGCGACTACGGAAAACGTGGCTCGATCATATTAACCAGATACTGGAAGATGGTCCTGTGAGGAGCACCAACAATCGTTATTTAACCGTTAAATCATCAATTCTATCGTTATCACTTAAAAATCAAGTCGAACTTGCATGCGAAGATGTATGAATGTGGATGAGGCGAGAGTTGTGTGTCGGGAAAGAAGAGTATGGCGCCCTATCTTCTCTACCCCCACTGCGAAACGGCTTGATAAGTAGATAAATTTATACATTTATTTTTCCAGATAAGATTCTGTTTCTACCAGTTGTTTTTAATAAAATTGCCGAAAACATAAATAGGCATTTAGTAAAGCAAGCACTTCTTTGATTTAATAATTATAAGCTGAGCGCTTTTTAATTAAGTTTAATATTTTTATAAATTTTATTGAATAACCAAGTGCTTGTGTTATGTACGATGAACCCCTTTTTCTGGTTCATAAGGGTTTTAACAACTGTCCTAAAAGTTTACGTGCACTTTAACAGTTATTGTTTGATCGAAGTTAACATCTACTGCTATAACGGTATCGAACGAATGGCGTTCTATCCGCTCGAGCTATTGGGTACACTTCCTCAGGGGCGTGGGTACAAATAAAGAGTAATCCTCAGTGACAAGCTGGGCAAGTGCCTGGGGCAGCTCGCTGCATCATCGCAACAAACCCCGGATTCTGCTACTGGGTCCCCAGACCAGGTCTTCTGTGGGTCGCTGTCCTCTCATCGCTACTGGAGTAACTATAGTTTCCTCTAATGGGTCCCCAGACTAGATCCTCTGTTAGTTTTGTAAGCCTGCTAGCGAAGGGCAAAGGCTGGGACTCACGATCAATGAAGATATATATACGATCATACGATGTCTGCATTTTTATTGTATTCGCAACAGCGCAGAACGTACCAAAGCATTTGAGTTCTTTAGTATTTAAATATTTTTATTTATTTTCCATATATTTTACCAGAGAATTCGCACCATCTCTTATTACAATTAGGCTGAACCCTCAGAGTACTTGATAAAATGACAACCATCCTTCGTTTGTGGCTTTGCAACTATGGCTGGCGCCATCTCTGAGCAGACTTTGAAACTAGTTCCTTAGCTGTCAATCAAAGGCAGATAGCCTTTTAAGCGCCATCTATTGAATTAGTTTTAAAATAAATTATGTTAGCCTTACACTACCTATTATTTTAAAGAAGGTCGTTTCTTCACATTTCAATTACTATCAATCAAGCTAGGCTGCATTTTACCTATTTATGCATTAATTTATTGTATTTATCAGGTATTCAGAATTTATATATAGCAATATTACATTTGGAGGGTTCGGAAGTGAGAACTGAAAAAGGTTTGAACGTATCATGATTCGATTTACTAGCCCCCAAAGAATGAACATGACAGTAAAGGAAGAGTGAATATGGAGTATTGATGGGGGACCTAAGCATATTTTGCAAGCGCAAATTATATAAGAAAATCAACTTCATCGCCTCATACGGAGTAATTACATTCATTCTCGCACTCGTCCTAACTCAAAGAGCTGACTTGTGAAACCAAAAGGTATATCAATATTCATCCCTCATATTCAATTATTTTCACCCGAAACAAAATTTTCTTTTACTCTCTAATATATCTTTTTAAGGTTGAGTGGTTGAAAAAGGGTCGCTTCTTTCGAACATGCTACCAAACATCAAAAAAGTCAGTCGCGCTTTCAGAGACCAAAACCGTCATATTAAAATATATAATACACACCACGTTTTTTAAGGTATTTACATTAATTTAATTAATGTCGTTTCACGTAGTAATAGGGGATGTATTGCCGCCCAATATTCAATTATGTATATAGGGTGTAACAGAGCTAGTCCACAATACTTTACAGGTGGATTCCTGCTATGAACGTGAATCGAAAATGTTCGAACACCCATGACCTAATAGTTAAGGAGATATGCGACATTAAAGTTTACATTTTTTCAATATTTCTGATTTATTTTTTACAAAACGTTGGACTATCATTACAGAAACTTATGCCTAATATGAAAAATTCATTCCCTTTAATACAAGTCAAATAAAATAAAAAGAGTTTTTATAATTTTATTTGACTTTTATTGAAATGAATGAATATTTCGTAATCGATATAAGTTACTGTAATGATGCTTTAACGTTTTGCAAAAAATAAGTTAGAAATATTGGAAAAAAAATCAAACTTTGATATTACATAATCAAGTTTGCATTTGCACAACTCATAATCAAGGCAGGAATCCACCTGTAAAGTATTGTGGACTAGCTCGGTTACACCCTGTATATACATTATATACGAGTTAACATATATAAACACAACATATATACGTCATTATCACCACCATTATAGACTCTGCTATATAAATTAATTCATTAAAGGAGTGAAATTTCTTTTTAACTAAACATTTTATTTTTATTTAACTCCAGTAAATACTGAATACATTTGTATGTTTGTAAGAGAAAAATCACACTCTCTTTATTTTCTTTCATAAAACTGTAAGATTCTGAGTAAAACTTCTCGCCTGTCTCTAAAGCCAAATAACTAAAATCATATGTAGGTTTTCATTTCCACCATTGAATTGTAAGACTAAAATTTTTTCCAATATTCTTACTGTCCCTGAAACTAAAATTAACCCTATTATGGCACCAGTTAATGACACGATCGTGAATTCTTAGATATTGGAGTTATTTAAGTTATGTTAATCAAGATTTGTTCCATAAAAAAAGAACATGTCGAGCCTAAATGAAGAGATATATGATGTGAGATAAGTAAGTGAATATGAAATTTAAAGTAAAACGTATAGAATCATGGCCGAAGGGCCTAGCCTAAGCCACCGGTTGTTTTCTACCAGTTGTAGCTTTAGAAACGAAACAATAAAATTATTTAAGGAGCTTAAGTCGGTATTTTCGCAAAGCTAGAATTTGAAAAATAAGCTTTTAAAAGCTTTGGAAGCTTTCTCGGAATCAGCTGTCGCGGAATTTGTATTTCCCGTTATCCTGCAGAGAGACATCCCACCCCACCTGCTCCGCGGCTGGGAGGATGAGCCGCGGCTCAGGGCCTTTGACAGTTTTACAGTTTTTTGTTCATAATCACTTAAGTACCTAACTATTTTTGATGTGTAACATCTTTTCTCTCGCTTTCCTGCAATCTGTGGCTGTTCGAGCAAAAAATCTGTTTGTCTCTGGTCGGGAATTTTATAAAAGGAAATACATACGAGCGCGGAGTTTTCTGTGTATGACGGAGACATCTCGAACCGAGCGGTTGAATTTTGGTCGGCGGATAAAACCTATAATATATAATTAAACATTTGGTGTGTTGAAGTGGTGTTTTAAGCGGATTTTGTATCTACGCGGAAGAGAGCGGAGATCGGAAGGACCAAACAACGCCAAAGTCGCCTGCAAACTGGTAAGTGGCATCGTCATATCTAGAAAGCTTCTAGTTCGATTTTTCCCTGTAGAAAACTCGAACCAAAGTTAAATTTAATCAGAAAATTGCTCCAACAGTGGCAGTGGTTTCGTGAAAATGGACGGAAATAAGACGCCAGGGAAGCGCGCGCAATTTCACGTAACCATTGAGAGCGCGCGGTGGAAAAAAAATCATCGTTTATAAACAAACTAACTGTGCCCGCGCGGCTTCGCACGCGTAGATTTTTAGTACACTGTTTGGATCGTCAACTTTCGCGAACCTTCTAGAACATTCTCCTTCCAGAACATTCAAGAAATTTATCGAATGTACAAGAACCTCCTAGACACACCGACACATTCCGCCACTCAGCTTAGAACATTATAAAACTTTCGGGAATTTTCTAGAACCTTCTCCTCCCAGAACTTTCTAGAGCAGTTTTTTCCGGAACCTTCTAGACTCACCGAAATAGTCGGCGCGCCTATTTTGAAACAATCTGAAGCATTTGTGGCCAACAAAACAATGCGCTAGAAAGCACATTTTCATCACCCAATCCCACCCACGCACAGCCACCCCCACCAAACTCGCATATTTTCGATGTGACTCCAAAGGCTATCCACCACCATAACCACCAGTGGAAAGTTTTTGCTGGTTGTGGAGAAAACTTGGCGGAGAGGGAAACACGGTTTTCTTTTTATATATATGTTGATTGATTGATTGATTAATAACCAAACACATTTCTTAACAAAATGCGTATGTGTACATGTACAGCCGCACTAGGCACCTACCCAGTGAAGCGAATTTTTTAAAATTTTATTTATTTATTAATTAACGCCTACGTAACGAGTACCTATATGGTGGCGATCTTCTGTTTGATGCTTTTAATTCTATCATTAAATACATCGACACGATCACTCAATTCATTTAAGAGTTGCACACTATGCGTTATGGTGTGCATATTTATTACATCAAATATAAAAAACACTAAGACTAAATTTGTGCACAACCCACTATTGAATATTTTTCTACTTAAGATTCCATCCCCTTCAGATGACATTCCTAATAATTAACACCTCCGACTCCCCCCTCCCCTCATCATCCTCTTCACCGTAACACACTTTCATGGTTTAACTTTTTCAATTTTTAGTACACAAATAACAATTTATGAAGAGAACATTGTTCTTGAAACATGTAGATTGCACAATCTAATAAAGTGGTGAAAACAAAGTGAATTGTGTTTTATTTTAATATGATTTTTTTGATTTTTTAATTAATGGATTAAAATGAAATCAATACAATGAAACTTATTTAGTTATATTGATCCAAAAATGCGATAAAATAATTATAAATGTCAGGTAATACCATTGGATTAAATTCCAGGCGGGCGGACGATAATATTTCTGGATAATCTATCAGAAATATACGATTGTCTCCCTACGAATGGCTTTTTAAAAACCATTTGCAGGAACATTCGCGGATCCTGGCGTTCCAAATTATTCCAGGCTCGGGAATAATCCTAATTAAAACCCGGGACCAGCCGCGACATTTCTTTTGAATCTCTTATCCGGCATTTTCTCAATAGAAGCCCACCTTGAATTCTGATTTGGGCACATTGAGAAATGGCAAGGGGAAGGGCGGCGGGAGCTGTCTGTTAAGGGGTAGGGGTGGAGGTGAGGCTGAGGGTGAGGGTGGCGGGTGCACAGTATGGGCGAGATTAAACATGCAGTAAATGCTCAAATATATATATATCGACCAGTACTGCGTTTATTATGTTCACTGTGTATGTATTTACGAGGGCTGTTCAACAAGTATCGCAAATTTTGAATTTCCGCAGGTTACGTATATTCGATTCTCGATTTTTTTGTGGCGATATGTTGGTACTCATATTTCTCACTTATGCCGACAAGTTCGGCCATTTTGAATGTTCGGTTAATTTTTGACAGCTGTTTTGCTTGCACGTGTTTTAGCTCTCTTCGATTTTTGCCTATTCCAAAAAATATATCAAAGAATTTTTATCAAATTTTGTGTGAAAAACAAAATTAAATACGCGAACGTATCCCGAATGTTGACTGTGGCATATGGTGAAGCTACCTTGGACCAAAGAAACGTTTATCGGTGGTACAAAATGTTCTCAACGGGCCGACGAAGAGCGTGCCGGACGCCCGAGCACGTCAACATCAGACGAAAACATTGATGAAAGTAAGAAAATAGTATTGGCCAATCGTTGAATCACCGTTAGAGAAGTTGCTGAGGACCTAAACATATCGATTGGCTCGTGCTATTTGATTTTTACAAATGATTTGGGCATGAGACGGGTTGCCGCGAAATGCGTATCAAAATTGCTCAATTTCGACCAAAAACAGCATCGCATTAAAATTGCTAAGGATCTGTTGGACTCTGTACGCGACGACCAAAATTTGCTCCAGAGGGTCATAACTGATGACGAATCATGGCCTTATAATTATGACGTGGAAATCAATGCTCAATCATCCCAATGGAAGCTGCCGCACGAGCCAAGACCGAAAAAGCGCGCCTAATTCGGTCGAATGTGAAGGTTTTGCTTACAGTTTTCTTCGCTTTCAGGGGCGTCGTGCATCATAAGTTCTTGCCACAGGATAGAACGGTCAATAAGGAATATTACCTGCAAGTTATGCACAATTTGCGCGAAGAAATCTGCCGGAAACGCCCGGATCTTTGGAAGAACAAAAATTGGCTTTTGCACCATGATTATGCCCCTGCTCACACATCGTTGCTTGTGCGCAAATTTTTGGCCAAAAACAACACACTTATAATGCTGCAGCCACCGTATTCCCCAGATCTGGCCCCCTGTGATTTTTTCTCGTTCCCGAAACTGAAGAGGCCCATGAAAGAACGACGCTACGCTACGATTGAGGAGATAAAGACGGCATCGAAGAAGGAGCTCAACACGATCACAAATGATTTTTTGAAGTGGTTCGAGGATTGGCACAAGTGTATAATATCTGGTAGGGATTACTTTGAAGGGGACAACATATATATTCATGAATATATAAATAATTTTTGAAAAAACACAAAATTCGCGATACTTGTTGAACAGACCATGTACACCGTGCATATGATCGATTTTCTATTTTTATTCATGTAATATTTATTTTAATTTAACTATTCTGTTCTTATATATGATTCAAAAGTCAGAAAAATAATAAAATGTTTATATGAAAAATGTTTTTGTAACTAACTAACTAACTAGCCACATTCATACATCTTCTCATACAAGTTCTACGGTTGTTGCGGCTTTTAACAGGGCTATCCTCGAGTACTTGTGGTATCTGATCATGCATGTATTTATTTTTTTATTACTAATAATGTTGTTTTTTCTCGATTATTGCCTTTTCAACGTATTATAATATATCCCTTAATTACTTACTGTATGAAAATTATAAGAAATGCAATGTTCCCAAATAAAGTGAAATAGATCCATTATTTCTAAGCGATCGCACATACAAGAAAGTGAAGTTGTAAAAGTCACAGTTTCTTCTTGGACTGTAAAAGAGCGAACTAAGCTTATTTCTTGCAATGGAAGTAACCGTGTTGTTGATAGCAAATTAAAAGCAATCTTATTGAATTTTCCGCCAAAGCCCTGGAAATATTATTTTCCAGCGACTTTCATTTCTTTTATAAAGTGTTCATAAGACGCCGTTCAAAGTGTGGCATTGAGCAAGTTTACAATTTTCCGGAAAATGAATTTTTCTTTAATAATTGGTATAAACGTGTCGATGAATATATTAAATATATTATTCGAGCTTGAATTTCGAATACACAGGGCGTTTTCTTTATACACTCGTATCAAATTTTAATAGTTTCGAGACAAACGGTCCCTCTCACCATCAAGTGTAATTTACAACACAACGCGTGTGCATTACAACAAAGTTAAATTTTTAATTAATGTATATTATAGATATCACAGAGACGAAACTGTATTTATTATGGGAAAGTAGGTATAGAAGTCATTTGGGTTTACATAGGACTTATGACCTATCTTTATGGTTGGCTTAAGTGATCACTTTACACAATGTAACAATCGTCTATCCACAATGAAGTATATTGCTCTCAAAATTCCGTAAAATTAATTGTAGATTTTCTCATTAGCCACATCTGTGGGGATTTAGGGGAATGAAAATGGCTTTGTACAGGCCGCATGGAAAGGCGCTTACAACTCATATGTGAAAGCTTTCCACACAATTTGAACATATATACAACTTCCAAAAAATGAATAAGCATGGTATATTCTATCATGGGTGGAAATGGCGAATGTTACATTGTGTAAAGTGATCACTTAAGCCAACCATAAAGATAGGTCATAAGTCCTATGTACACCCAAATGACTTCTATACCTACTTTCCCATAATAAATACAGTTTCGTCTCTGTGATATATATAATATACATTAATTGATTAATAATGTCTCTGTGACATAAATCCAGCACTGTTCTGAAAGATTTGAACAAACTCAAAATATTCTGAATTAAATTTTTATTTTATTTATTTCTTAAGTTAGTTAATATTACAATTTGTATATTAACTAGTATTTAACACTTAACATTATTAAATCTTTTACTAATAACTATCCATAATAACCTACATATTTAAATTTAATCTGTGGTACAATTTATAATAAATAATACATCTTATGCTCTACAACTCTATACTATTTTTACAATAATTATAGAATTTGTTTTTGAATTCATTCATCTTATTTATAATCTTCATGTTTTCTGGCAACTCATCATATATTTTTACACCTCTGTACATTAGATAATTCTGTTTATATACTTTTTTCTTATATGGTAATCTTATTCTATTCCTATTTCAGGTGTTATGTGTATGTACATCACTATTTACAATATTTTTGTTCAAAAAATATCTTGGCATTTTGTTATTAAAAATTCTATGTATAAATATGAGAACGTTATAAATTGGTATTTTTTCAATTTCCATCCAATTGAGTTAATTAATTTGTGTTAATTAAATTTACCACGGACAGACAGACGGACAGACGAAAACGAAATAATTATAATTAAGATTGCTTAAAATACAAAAAAATGATTAGTTACTTGTTTATGTCAATTTTTTGAGTTTGTAGAATTAGACCACTTTTTTGATAATTTTTAGAAACAAATTTTAACATTGATAATTATTTTTTTAATCTCTACGAAAAGCAATCAACGAAGACGATTGCTTTCTGCTGTTAAAAATGAACACAAAATAAAAAAGGCACATTTTAACGAAAATTCGTATACCCGACTATTTAATACACGAAATCCAAATTAAGTTCTTATAGGTAAACGGTAAAATAACTTAATGCTGCGTAGTAATTACTTATTCAATATTTTAATCCTTTTCCCTGATGAATATGCAATAAAGTGTTTCATAACATATAATTTGAAAAGGCGTGAAAAACTGTCAAAGTTTCACAAACTTTGAAATAAATTAAAATACGTCCTAAAATGAGTAAAAGACAAAATAAATTTAAATTTTGGGAGAACATTGTTGATTTATGTCTTTAAACTCTTTTTAATTTACAAAAATTGGGTTATCAATTTTACTTAACATATTCTTCCTGGATCATGGCTATGGGAGGCAAATTTTATTAGTTGTACAAAGTCACTGGACACGAATTGAATTGGAATCTTGTTTTATAATACACACCAATTAGGCGCTGAACTAGAGTAGTGGATATCATGGATCGTGTAGCGAAGCTGAAATGGCAATGAGCAGGACATATTCCAAGGCAGGATGCTACAAGATGGCCTCCCAGAGTTCTGAAATAGAGACCTTGAGAGAGTAAAAGAGGCATCGGAAGACCTCAAAAGAGATGGGCCGATGATATAGCCGCTGTGGGGGAAAAAATGGCCACAATTATTAGCAAACAATAAGGAAGGATGGAAAGAGAAGGAAGAGGCCTATATCCAGCAGTGGACAGAGGAAGGCTGATGAAGAAGAAGAAAAAGAAAACACACTAAATGTTTCTAGAATAACAATATTTATATATTCTGAGAACGCTTTTACCGGATTTATCCATAAAGGGATAATTATTTAATTAGGATAAATTACGAATAAACTATGAATATGTGAAACGCGTATGGAAGTATTTTTATACAACGGCCCAGGGCTTATATGGGCCATCATATAAAAAGACTTCCACACAGGTTTCTCATATTCATAGATTTTTCTCTGTCGGACTTCTATAATTTATGTTAATTAGTTTCTAGAATATTTCACACACTAATTCACTTAGTTTGTTCTAGAATCATAGGTGCACTTTTTATTACAAATATGAATAACTTGTTTCTCTTCTATTCTATTCTTCTCTGCGGAACTGAGATATGACGAGTGTAAGATTTAGAGAAAAATTTACAGAAAATGTAATTTTTCATAGTGTTTAATAAAAAGTCAAATAAGGGAAGGATTTACTTTTCTAATATCACGAGTAGCCCCTGGACTCTTCGCCCGATCTTTCCATCATTTAATATTATTATTGTGTTTATTAACATTTTGTACGCGAACAGCGTCTTTTGGGAAACATTTAAAATTTATAGCTTGTCTAAGAGGCTTTAATTTATAACTTATTACTTCACAGCCGTTCGTTTGCATATTACCAAGCGTATACCGGTGAGTAATTATGAGATGTCTGTATACAATGAATTTAGTGGTAAAAAATCAAAAGCATTTCATAAGCTTGACAGTTTTGTGTCAGAGCAGATATGTATAGATCAATCGACTATTTGATGAAAATTTTCCAAAATTAAAAAATACAGAATGCGGGTGGGTAGGCTTCTACGGAACCCCTGTCGAATCCCAGAGAGAGTGACGTAATTCTTCTAAATTCGTGCCAATTTCTTCCTTATTTGGGACACCTAAATATATATAATTTGGGAAACATAAATAAATAAATTATATTAATATACACACTGAAACGCACCATAACTATACAACCAGATCGACAGGACGAACAATGAGAATACCAATCACAAACAACGTGTATGGTGAAAGAAAAAGAGAATATATTGTGCCAAGAATCTTTAATAAATTAGATAAAAAATTCTTTGAGATGATGCAAGACAAAAAAACTCCATTGGCTTCAAAAAAGTACAAGATAAAAGAATATATATTAAAGCTATGTACCTAATCTTACATTAATTTATAATTATCATGCATCACTTGTTAAAATCATGCAATACACTATAATGACCTACTCTATAATCTTCATTATAAAAAAAAAATTATTGTCAAACAATATTGAAAACAAACATGCCGTAAAACTGCTGTGCAGTTTGGCGTATGCATCTATGTAATAAGTATCAAAAATAAATAAATAGGAATAAAAACATTATGGAATAATTCGTCGTGTGAGCCATCCTTCACAAAGGCTTTAATGTATCTCACATCCGTTATCGAAAATCACATCCGTTAGCGAAAAGATGATTGTTTAGAGATGCTACTAATGCTAGGTAAATTAATTTATTTTAGATAACAGTAATCTTGCAAGAAATTATATCAAAAAAAATACAGGCAGGGTGATCAGACTCGATGATTGCACCGTAGTATTTCGTAAACGTCAGAAAGATAGTACGTTGCTATAATTTATTGTAGCATCTGTGAATTATGACCAGATTAACCAGATACTGGAAAATGGTCCCCTTAGAAGCCTCAACAACCGGCGAGCTTGCACGCGAAGATGTATGAATGTGGACGAGGCGAGAATTGTATGTCAGGACAGAAGAGTGTGGCGCTCTATCCTCTCTGCTTACCCCCACGGGGAAACGGCTTGATGGTAAGTAAGTAAGTAGGCGTCTGTGAAATTATATGACATGTCAAAATTTCACATTTTTATGAAAAATGTAAATGTGATTTTAGTCATACAAGGGTAAGAATGGAAACGCGGTGCAGATAGAAGACGCATCTCCTCGATAAACAATATCTGTGAGTGATTTCATTGCGACCATTTTTTATATTTTTTATTTAAGGAAACAGAAAGTACAATTCAATGTTATCTTTATGCGACCAGTGAAGTTTCCTGAGGCTAAAGTAATGGAATAAAAAATAACATTAAACATCATAAAAATTAGCTAATTATGGGTGAAGCAAGTAATGAAAAGAGAATAAATGTAAGTATTTTAGAAAATAAATTTAAAATACATTAAGTGCCAAAATGAAAAAGAAAGAATGTTAAAAATAAAGTTTAATTACACTAGAAGAAAAATTAATAATAAGGTACAAAAAAGAAAATTTAAGGGTTGTGATACTGTGTAAATCATTAAAGGGTGGGAAGGGAAAAAGAAAAGGAAAGGACACGCTTGTACACATATATGTACACATTTGTACGTGTGTATATGTATGCGTGCTTGCATTTTTCTGCTTCAAATAGTTAAGAAGCTTTCTATTTTTCATCGAGGATTTAAAACATGAAAACGTGTGACAGTAATTGCACATGGTCACGTAAGGAATTTCTGGAGTTGCAGCTTTCAGTAGGTACACTTCTAGAGTATGATATATTTATTTATTTATTTATTTATTTAACGCCCTTATGGGCTTTTACAAATATACAGAATAAAAATTTTTTTAAATAACAAAAGACAGTTAAAATAATAATACAGTTAAAAGTTACAATAATAATAATTAAAATAATAATAATACAGTTAAAGGTACAAATAATAATAGTTAAAGGTAAAATAAGGTAATACAGAAAAATTTATTGTCCATTTCCATTTTGTTGAGATATAAACAATTGTATCAGCTTTGTCCTATACACAGTTATACTATCAGCAAAAATGTCAGCCGCCTCTGCATTTTCATTCCCTAATGCAGATATCTACTTATAAAAAGTGAGTTTAGTAAGTTTATATTTGGAATGAAATTAAATCAAAATTTTAATAACATAAGAAAGGCTGATCTTTCATTTTGGCACATGTAAAGAAATACAGATATAACAGGCATAGTAAATAACCACCTAGCGCCGTGAAACTTTACCCGGCGCTGTCGCCGAGGTTTCGGTAAAATAAATTCCGACAGAATTCTCATATTCGTGAAACACAAAAAATAAAACGAAATAAAGTTTTCGTCACTTCCAGAGACTGTTAAAATTTCACACATTTAGAATCGTACACAAGAAAAACAAATTTACGACGTTATTTTTACTCAAAAATAGGAATACTCGCGCTCGAGACCCGTGTCACAAATAAAACGTCGGAATATTTGATTTCGTTTCACACGGCGTACTTGTGTGAAAAGACTGTATTCGGACTTTTGCGTATGAATTCGAAATTCATACGACTGAATGATACGGAGAGACGTATTAAAGTTTCCGCCATCGAACAATACCTGTTGAAGAACTTATTCCAAAGAAATAACATTGCCTGGAGTGAGTTAAACGCGGTGGGGATAAAATCAATATTTTGAGACCAACCGACGACCAAACCTAACCTGACTACTTAAACCAATGTGATTAAATAATATATATCTATTGTTTCTTGACAACGGGCGCCGGCCGTGAAATAATTTTGATTGGTAGAAACTGACATCCGACGTATTCTATGCCAACCGCGAGCCAGGATTTTAAACCTTTTAAAATCCGACCAGTGACAGTTGGAAAGCGGTGTGCGCCAGTTTCTATTCTACTGATAACTGACATTATTTTTTCGGTATCAGCTCACATAAGCCTTTTGGAATAGACAGATCGATCTGTTCCGAACTCGGAGGAGGGAGGATTGGAGATTGAATCTGCACTCGACATACTTGGATAAAGCTGTAAGTACATGTTTACTGGGGTATTATTTCGGATCCCATTTCAGGGTCCATCATCAGGGATGATGTGTTGTCTTGAATTTTGGTGTTGTGGTTAAGTATCGGCTTGCAATACCGTGCCGAAGTCATGATGTATTATGTTGTGTGTGTGATTCATCTGTTGTCTGATCACTATCTCTGCGGAGTCTGCGACGAGAATGACTTTGAAGTGCCGGATACCAAGATGATTTTAATTTGAGACCATCATCTCTATTAATATTTATCGGGTGCTTGTAGATTTCTAGTGCTTCCTTGATAAGACGCGTATGGTGACTCTTAAACGTAAGACTCGTAAACGTCGGCCCGAAAGGTCGTAACAACACGGCATAATACCCCAGTAAACACAAACTTGAAGATTCTGAGTGGCCGTGAAAACCTTGAGGAACATTCTTAGCTGTAAGTACAATTTGTCAGCTAGCTTGGTGTACTCATACTTCGGGGGTCAGGATCAATCATTATCGGCGGAGATCGGGAAAGAAAATTTTTCATGTGCGGTGGTGGCGATTCCATCCGTCATCGCACGTCTATATATAATCATAACTATTGTGCGGAAGGAATCTTTGGTTTACTAGAGATGACTAGAGCATGAGATTGGAAGTGAATTGAGAACTATTAACCGACATAATATAATAATGTTGTGTACGTGCGCTTGAGATGCTGCGATGCCAGAGAAGACAGAAACGAGGAAATACTAGAAATAGTAAAATAAAATAAAATAATTAATTAATTAAAGACAATTTTTACCAAAATAACCAAAAAAAACATAATAGAAAATGAATTCATAAGATATTGAGATCTAACAGCTACCTATAGAAAATTACAAAATAAAGATGACAAAGAATAAAATCAGAACAATCAACCAAATAATGACAAAGACAAATGTGACTAAAAGTATTCTTTAATACAAGTCAGAGCGTAAGAGCACTTTATTAACTATTTATCGTAAATATAGTTTTTTTTACCTTCTTCACTTATTGGTCTTAACCAAAATAACTTTGCGGCAACATTATTTATAGGTATTAATAAAAAAAAACGCTTTGCTTAAAACCACGATTGATTATCTACCTGTTTCGGGGCCAGTGGTCCCATTATCAGGATACAAAGTATGCATACTAAAAATTAACAAAATTAATTAACAAAAAATAAATATACGGGAGTTGTATCGATAATTCAGAACTCGTTTTAAAACAAATTCAATAGGTAATTTTTACAAAAAGGATGTAGTTATTCCGTATATTCAAAGATTTTTTAATTTCTAATTTATTTATTCATATTAAAATAATGGTTTATTTCCAAAAGATTATGAGCAAATTCAGAATTGTTTTCCAATTTAAATATCTCAACAAATTATTTTTTATTTTATTAATTATTTATTATTTAACCATCGAAATTGGAGCTCAAATGCTGTTTGCACAAAAATTTGATATAATAACGGGAAAACATGACTCAGTGAAATGCACTGTACTCCACATTCCCGTGGAGTGTGCCAATTAATATCGCGAGGAGTCGTCGCCGCCCGCCGCGCGCAATAAATAATGCCATCGTATTTCAAAGGGATCATCTCATTTCATCTGGACAGCAGGTGCATTCCATAATGCACGCGAAATATTCCGCCGAATAATAATGCTGGTTCGCGATTAACAGATGTGACTATCGAAACAGTTGTTGGCCTAGAATGCCCTAGAACCCGCGAGCCAGGAGCCACGCTCTGGATTGGGCGGACCTTAACACACATCCCAGCTAAATATATTGCGAACTTTCCAGATGCACCCGTGCACCGCATTCATCTAACCCACGCGCGATATTTACCTCGCTCGTGCTCTTGTAAGTTTGGGCTAATGGGAGAAGGTTACGTTACGTCACTATTTTGCTACATATATATTATGTTTCTAGCTAGTATTATCTACATTCTTCTGAGGTCTCATGAATGTAGATATTATAATATTTAAAATTTTACATAAATACATTTGAATCGGTGGCTTGCAGCGCGTGCAAATCTTTTTCAGCGTTTTGTTGTATCTTTCATTTTCCGTCATTTTCTTTTGCTATAGATCGATATTTCTAATACGTAACTTATTTTAATATTTACACACTAATGGTACTTATGTTTTCTTATTTTTTATTTTCAGATCTTTGTCTGGTCTTGATATTTTTGTATTGTATTTTAAATATTACATTGTATAAGATTTTTTGTATAAAAATATGAGCCAACTTCGTCGCTAAATACGAGCAGTCCTGTTCTTTTAAAGAGACAATACGTAAAACTTTTATGTCATCACTTATTTATATGTTCTCCATGAAATAAAATAATTAATAAAATAACCAGCTTTGAATATCATAAAAAAATACATCGGGACTGGATCCTTTGAAAAAACAATTAATATTACATATCTGGGCTCAATTGTCATATACCAATAATCGACATGGGCGCAGAAATTATAAAAACAAATACAAACGACCAACAAATGTGCCGTTGGTATCTGGAATCATATAAGACCAACTAGCTGAAGATTCATACGATTATGCAGTCCGTATTGCGTACTGATATGAATATAACTCTTGGCTCTACAATCCCTGGTGGGTCTTGGCCTCCTCAAAAGTCTTCCTCCATTCATCTCGGTTTCATTCATCCTCCATTCATCTCACCTCCAAAGCTTCTGAACAGTCAGAAGCTTTGGAGCTTATTATATTGTTTTCTGACCATGCTCGAGCTATTCACGTGCTCGTTCATTCCTCTTAGTACTCACGGCTCAGCTGCGTACATGAGTGTTTTGTACACTAATACCTCGGATAGCAGTCTGGATTTTATCTGCTTTTGTAGGCGTAAAAAACAGCAATCGATTTGCGCTCACTATGCGCTTCTGGATCTCCTCTGTAATATTATTTTTGTTTGTTATCAGGGAGGCTAGGTACTCGCATGTAAATCTTGGTACCGTTTCAAAATTTTGACTTTTACATGAGAGAGTTGGAATTTGTTGGGTGCATCCTATAGCCATGCATTTGATCGTCTGCTGGTTTACTATGAGACCCATGTTTTTGGCAGAACTTTTAAGATTTAAGTGAGAGTAGATTTAAGTAAGTAAGATTCAGGTAAGATGATATGTCGTCATAATTTGGTATTTTTGAGAAAGTCAAAAAACTCGTATTAATAATACGTTTTATTACCAAAAATAAAAAATTTTCACACGTTTAAATATAAGATTGAATCATGAATACTTCGTACAAAAGCAAACAACAATATTTTCTTAGAAAGCACAAGCCTATACGGGGCTCCTTGTGGATAACAAATAGCTTAAGGCTGAAGGATTAAAGTCATTCTCAGATTTTTGTGATGTCTTTCGCTTCTGTAATTGGGCCTCTTGGCCTGTTGAAGCGTAAAAAAATGTATGTAATAATCTAACAGCAAATGAAAAAAATGTGTACTTGAAGGTTTCAGATCTCTGGTGTTTTATTTAGATAAGCAAAGAAAAATACATATTATTTAACAATATTTTTGTACACATGTAAGAAGAACCGATTTACTGGATTTTGTCCACAGAAAGATAGTTACCTATCAAGATAAATCATAGAAGTCTCATGAAGCTATTTAAATGGTATGGAAGTCGTTGTAGGGTGATCTTTAAATACTAAAATTATTAATTTATATTAATTTATAAATATAATGTACACGAACAGGGAACGCAGGCAGATTATTATTCCCGTCTCATCCTGTATGGTACCTACAAATCACATCACACAATCAATACCTCGAAATTATGAATACACATATTTTTAAAATTATGCTGATGTCGATTGTAACAAGCATAGTGTTGCTAATGATATAAATATTAGATAAAGCATTGGCCAAAACATATTTAAGACTTATTACCGTATACGAAAGCATATATTTTATTAATAACCTAATATATAATATTAATAACTTATTCATTCATAATAGTGTCTCGCTTACATTTACGTATCTGTTATGGTTTCAAAATACTATTGTGACGTCATTCCGTGCCGTTTTGAAGATTTAATAGTTTTATTTATAAAAAGTTATGTATAGTAACTAAATTTACAATTTTAGGAATCGGTCCCCGCCAGGTGGATGAGTCAGCGTCATGGCGTGCGTTTTTACGTGATGACGTGTTTTTACGTCGGGATCTTTATCAGTTTAGTTCTTATTATCTTCAAAATACAAATTATTTTTTTATGATATACCTACTCAATTAGTTATTTTTAAAATTTTAATATAACTACACAATTACACCGATGGTAATTAAATAAAATGTATGAATAAACTCTGTCATTAGAAAAAGTAATAAATAAACTTTGTGCGTGATACATTTGTAACGAGTTAGGATTTAGGATAGTAGTTAGCCCGTGGACTCTGATAAGCTTGAAAATATTCGGAATATTGTCGTGGCATATATTCATTTTCTTTAAAAAAATACTTAAAATATAATGAATTACAATACTCCCTTTCTTCGTAAAATATAACAATAATTAAAGACGAATCAAAACATATAACATAACACTAGACTTATAGGAATTTAATATATTTCTAAAATGTCAGATGTTTTGAGATGTCATGATTTTGATCGATTCAATTATCATCAATATCGTACCTTATGAATTTCCAGCGTCAAATGATTTAATCAGAATCAGATTTGACTAATGTAGAATTCTTCAAAACTAAGCAGAAATCTAAAAGAAATAAATGATTATTTCATTTCTTCCCAAAATACTCAATTTTGTTGTCATCTGTGAACCAATTGTTATAAATTTTCGAAATTCGTAGTTATGTACCTATTATACCGACGTAGTAATTAAAATTTTAAATATTTCGTGGCGTCGGCGTCGTCATTAGACCGCTGATGGTAGTAATCAAACATTTGTATTGTTTCCAATTTTAAAAAACCATTAAAATTTCTAAAAATCCAAAATTATACTATAATTATTAATTTTTTAACGAAAATTTGATACATCTTTTTGATCGTCGCCACGAGTCTGCTTGCAATGTTTCAGCTCGATTGGATCACGGGAAAAGGGTAAAAAATCGATCCAAAATTTTTTTCGTCAAGAAAACAAGCAAGCAGACGCCACGAGTTAAAAGAAAGGAAGTAATAAGACTACACTTTAAATATTTCAATGATTTAAATAAATTCTTATTTTTCTTTCCTACTTTACATCAGTATTATAATTTTCTCTATCAGACACGACTGTTTTTTTTTTTTCATTTAAAATTATTTGTGAACGAATTTGAAAGAGAAGATGGAGAAGGTGATGTTGCATCTGTCATGATTTTACTGATCAATAATTAAAATGGCAGTGTATTAATTTATTCACCCATAGTTTTTCTCAACGTAAATTTATGAATCCGTGAATTTATATAAACGAAATCATTCGAATGCCAAAATTGAATAAAACATCCCGGAACTGGCATGATCTAACTATATCAGTGAATGTACATATAAATGCGTGTACAGATATTCCAGAAGCATCCCGCCATTTTCGTTAACGTTATTTGAGCAGTGCTACTGGATTTTGGGAGAAGCGACAGGCAAATTTGCACACTGATTGCATTCGGAATGCAATTGCTGTTCGCGTTCGAGCAATCAATGTGCATACACAGTCACGGGTGTGTGAGCAAATACACACGTACAGGCAGAAATAAAATCATAACCCTGTACCACAGAACATATATAGAACCCCGTACCGAATGCGAACCCGAGCGAGCCGCCTCGCATCGCGTCATCTTCGTGCTCGGTCAGGCGGACTACTTTAATGGCTCAATTGTTGGCTGGCTGAATTACATCGATTAATAAAATAGAGATTCATGGAGAAAATAAACTGGTTATTTTTATTAGATCCGTCCAAATTATCAGATTCAGATAATAAATATTTTATACTCGAAGATCATAAAACCAAAATGCGAAGATTGCTGAAAATGTACAGACAAAAATATATAATTGTTAATACAAGTGAATCTGCTTTGTGCCAAACAGCGAACGTAGTCAGAAGTGTATTCAGAATGCAAATTTATTTATGTTTACATTTTTTGCAAATCATAGGAGTAGGTACTCATGTCATCAATGATAGTTTATACAAAGATCGTAAACAATTAAAATATTTAATTTTTAGGTATGTATAAAGGCATTGCGAGGCTATTTTATTGGATTTAGGTACATTATTTATACCTCATATTGCTTATGTTCTTTGGATATGATTACTATCTATGATTACTTTGACTACGGAAGGTATTTTTGTTTTGATGATATAAACATTTTTTGCATATTTGTATTAATGCGATGTTTATATGTAGTATATTTAAATTAGGGACATTAAATTCTTTAGATAATAATAAATCTGTGGAATAGGTTCTAAAATTTTAAAATATTATTTTTATAATCAAGTTTTGTCCTGAAGATTACTTTTATACCTTGCACCCCAACCTATTATTCCATATTACAATATGAATTGTATAAAGGCATAAAATATTATTATAAGTATGTCAAAATGTTGCGTAATCTTGTAAATACTTATAATATTATATGTTATAAATATCAATTTTTGAATTCTCTTCACAAATGTTTTAATATGTAACGTAGTATATAGAGGCATAATTATCCATTTGGCATTTAGGTATTCTTAAAATACTATCATTTGAGACTTGTGACAAATTTAATTCAAATTCTCAGAATTTATAAATAAATAATTATGGTAATAAATAATTTTGAAAGATTCTTAATCTTAATTTAGAGGAGATAATAAGAGATGGTTTTTAGTTTGTTATTTGTCATTGTTATAATCTAGGATATTTTTTTCTGAGACATAAAATATATAGTTTTCATCGGAAGCCTTCTTAATTGTTCTATACAATTTTTTATATTCTGTTACTGTTCCTATAGTTATTGAATTATCGATAAAATAATATTTATTTTTAGCGAAATTTAAAATAAATTAAATTTTAATAATTATTATTAATGAAATTTAAAATGAATTAAATCGAATGAATATTAATATTACTGAAATTTAAAATAAATTAAATTTTAATAAATATTATTATTTAGTTGTGGATATACCACGCACACAAACTTAATAATAATATTTTTTAAATTTTATTTATTTTAAATTTCAGTAATAATAATATTCATTAAATTTAATTCATTTTAAATTTCATTAATAATAATTATTAAAATTTATATTATGTGTTAATTAGTTGATCAAATATGTTTATCTGCATACATGCAGAAAAACTTCTAGCAAGATATTTTGTGGGTCAAGCTTATATTATTTATTTAATTTTTTTTAAATTAAAACATATTTAAGATCGACTTTTCGCAGGAACCTTTAGTTATTATAATTGCCTATCATTAGGATAAAGAATATTTTTTTCCAGAAATCCTCTCCTGTATCATCATATTTAGGTTAATAAGAAAGTGAAGCTGGCGCAGTACCTGACTTGTGGTATACCATATGTGATAATTTCCGCATCACTGAGTACAATACCTGCTTATATTCACAGATTGTATTCTTTCGGATATGTAGGACTTCATTCAAGAAGGTAAGTTTCCACTTATATCGATTTATGAATGTTTGTTCAGAAATATATCGTGCAATATACTTTTGAAAGCCTTACGCAGATCTACGAATATCCCAATACATTTCCGGTCCAATGATAGCACGATAAGCGAAGTTATCACGGTAATCGCATCATGTATATCTTATTTGGTCTTAAAACCAAATTTATTATATTGTTTTGGTCTAGGTCAAGTGTGACGAACCTTTTTGGGTCCGCGTGCTAAAAATCCTCAAATATTATTTCTCTATTGTGTGGCGTGCCCAAACAGTAAAAAAATTTAACAAAATAGAAATAATGTTTTTTTCTGAATTTTATTTACAAACGTAAAAATTACAATATAGTTTCTTAAAAATAAAGTCGTAATCAATAAACATATATATTAGTTATTTATCAATGAGATTTTTTCTGTTGTATATTCGATGACAAATTCTTAATATCTGGTTCATATTTCGTCACTTTTAGTAATACAGACGACCAACTTGATTCATCAGTCATTCTTTTTCTTGAATAACATTTTATGAAATTCATTTCTGAAAATAATGACTCCCAAACGATGTAGAAGAGAAAATTAATAATATTGCTCTCGCTAGTTTCTTTAAATCGCTAAATATTTTTGGAATGGCGTTCCAATGTTTCATTTCTTCTTTTGCATATTTATTAATTGTGTTCGTTAATCGATCGCTTTCGATTATTTCCAAATTCAATTATATAAAAATTTAAAAAAATATTTTTGAACTTGGAAATCGTTCGCGTGCCTTCCAAATTCTCAAACGTGCCACCGCTGGCACGCGTGCTCTAGGTTCGCCACACCTGGTCTAGGTGAGTAGTGATTTGTCTTTTCAAGTGCAATTGATCATGAGTCATTTCTTAAAGGTCACACACGTGTGTATTTTTTTAAATAACACAAAGCATGTACACATATCATTTTTTTATCAAAATATAGTTTAAAAGAATTTCTATCATGAATTAAAATAATCGTGTAAACAAAACTAAAAATACAAAAATTAATGAAAAATGTTGCAAAAAAGCAAATAGTGAAATATTCGCGAAAACAAATTTATATTTTTTAGAAATCTCTAATGGAAAAGTGACGAACAAAATGAACGATTTCAGCGTTGGTCGGTTATCAGTTTTCCCGTCCATTTGACGAGTTCCATTAAAATATGCAACGAGATCATCTACAGGTATATATGTTAAATCCTGCAAAGAGTGTGCGTGAAATATGTGGAACGAATAAAACTCTTTCATGGCAGTATTACTAAAATTTTATTTTTTTGATTATAACGTGCCTATGAGCATAAAAATCATCGTTTTTTGACTGAATATATATGTTACACTGTACAAATTATAAAAATGTGCGCATTTATTTATTTATTTAATTATTGAAATTAACGAACATAGTCCGATAAAATATATTAGGTCCTTACATATGAAATTGACGTTTAGTATGGGAGGAACATAAAGTCGATTTTTTTTTATTATAATATATTTATTTAATCAAAGTATGTACCATTGCTATCTATGCACTTTTGCCATCTCATAGGTAGTTCATCGATCCCTTTACTAAAAAAAACCATTCGGAAGGGAATCAATAAAATCTTTGAAGGCGGTTTGGACTGCCCCATCGGAGTTGAATTTTTTCCTTTGCAAGAAGTTATCCAAATTTCGAAAAAAATGGTAATCTGTTGGGGCAAGGTCCGGAGAGTACGGTGGATGTCTTAGACATTCCAATTGAAGCTCCTCTAATTTGGTAGCCGTCTGTTGTGCAGTGTGTGGTCTAGCGTTATCATGAAGCAGAGTGGCCTAGAGCGATTAACCAGCCTCGGTTGTTTAGCAGCTAGCTTTTCCATCATGGTTTGCAGTTGCTGACAATAGACATCTGCCGTAATCGTCTGGCCAGATTTAAGAAAGCTGTAGTGAACGACACCAGCACTAGTCCACCAAACGCTCACAAGTAACTCGCGTTTGTTGATTTGCTTCACTCAATTCGTGAGGTACCCCCCTTTCAAGCTTTTTCACCTTACCAATTTGCTTCAAGTGGATTAAAACAGTTTTATCACTAACACCGCAGCCTGCAGCTAAATCGGATGTGGTTTGCGATGGATCCGCTTCCACAATAGCCTTAAATTCTTCATTAACAACTTTGGTCTCCGGCCGTCCACGGGCCTTGTTCTGCAGGTCGAAATTTCCAGAACGAAAACGTTGGAACCAAAAACGCACTGTGTTTTCTTTTGCGGCACCGTCGCCATACACATCATTAATCCTTCGAGCCGTTTCTGCAGCACTGGTGCCACGGTGGAACTCGTACTCGTAAATAACGCGATATTTCAAGTTTTTCATTTTGTAAACTGAGTCTCGCAAAGAAAAAAACAATTGAGGAAAAAACAAATGAATTATAATTTTCAAAACACAAATACATGAGTAAATAGCTGTAAAAATTTGGATTTGGAATTCCTAACCAAAGAGAAGATATTTGAGATCAAATTTGCCAGTACGGTAAAACGTCAATTTCATATGTAAGGACCTAATAATACATAAAATACATCAGAATAAAAGTTATGGCAATTAAAAAAACAAAAGCAAGGACAAATGAAAATTACTAACAAGATGGAGACAAGAACTGGACTATCTAATCAGAGATTGATTGAATCTAGACAGACTTACACCGAATAAGTCCAGATCCCGTTTTGAGTTTATAAGATGATATAACCATGACATGGGAGCATGGATTTACTAAACAAACCTTTATAAATTTATCAAGCGTCAAAAATTTGTATAGAGCAGCTTGTTAGTCTTGTGGTTAGGACTCTTGCCCCGTGATCCAATGTCGCGGGTTCGAATCTCACTCGAGACCAGCAAGTAATCCCTATTTTCACAGCACAAGCGTTTAGCTTAGTTTGAAAATAGTAAGAATATTGATGTGACACGTATTCCATGTTCGCACATCTATTAAAAAAAAGTGATATGTAGGTTGAATAATGTAAAGAGATATAAGGGAAATTACAGAATATTTGAGATAAAGGAAAGGTAGGAGCACTCAGATTCCATTGATGTAAAGCGACGCGGCACACAGATCCACTTCTGATAAAGTAATACGCGATTTTTTTACAATTCTTTATGAACCTGTCTTATAAGAAAGATGATCCAAACACACTGTATGAAATAACCCACGGTAGCTAAAATCTAATTTGATGATTTATTGGCTCAAACACGAATAGCGATGCGGACCTATCACTTCAATCCTGTAACTGTAATTGTGAGCAGCGGATAGTCACTCCCCGAAGAACCATTTGACAGATCGGACTTGAGAGTAACCGAATATTAGCTCCGCCCTTGACGAACCGTGCTCAACTCCCGGGGGATTAAGCCGAGCGGGGGGGTAGTAGAGCCGAGAATTCGCAAACAATATTCAAATTGTAACATCCACATTGGTAGCAAAAAAGTTTATTTATTTTATTTTTTTATTTTATTTTATTGGTTTTCTTACAGTCATATAACTAATTAATCTTGAAAAAAAAACAATAATTGATGTACAGAGTCTTGGGCCAATTACAAAAAAACACATATATACAATAATATTATAACAGGATCGATAAAAAAATAAGAAAAAATATGTCAAATAGTGAGTTTGTGTGAGTGTGTGTATTTGTGTGTTTTATGTGTCCGTGTATGCATTTTTTTGTGTTCGTGTTTGTGTTCACATGTGTGGGAAGAAAAATGTCATCGCGCGAGTTTATACGTAAATGATTTTGTAAAGTGCTCAAAACTAAAATATAAAATGTCGAGATCTGCAAAGGCCGTGTCGAAGGTATCTAGAACTCTGTTAATAATACAGTTTTTACCGAAGTTTGTTCTCCAATGATTTAAAGGTATTTCATATCGCTTATCGTTCGCCTGTCTTCGAGAGTAGTTATCTTACGGTACTTATATGCGTCGTCATAGTTAAAAGTTTAAAAAAAAGTATGATGTATAACAGCTAAGTTTTACGCTATGAAATGAAATAAAAGCATAAATATGAACAAAAGAACAAGGCATCTCAGGTGTGTATATACTACCAACCCCGCACAGTAGTAGGGAAAAACTACATTTCAAAATGAAGACTACAACATACACACGTTCACCAGTTTGAAGACTATAAAGTGTGTGTAACATTTGTAGTAGGTGCCGAAAAATTACACATTTCATCTACTTTAATAAACTTTATGACCTGCAAGAAGTACTTCTTGAAAAGTATACTGGTACAAAATTTTCAAATCCATGGGGGGGGCGATTTTTTAAGTTTCCAAAGATTTCATGTTTCAGTTTCCATCAATTTCAACATTCTGTCTAAAAATTTTTTTCACACTTCAATTTAAAATTTGAAGTATGCGATTTGAAATGTGTAGTTTGTAGTGTGCATTTTAAAGTATGCTGTTTGAAATATGTACTTAGACATTTTATGTGTGTATAGTTTATAGTTTGCAATGCGTGCAGTTTGTAGTTTATAGTGTCATTTACAAATGTGTGAAGTGTGCACTTCAGTATAATGTAGTACTACATTGTAGTATTTAGTACAGAGCGGACCCATCACTACCGCACAGAATACATTTCATTCACCCGGCTCCATCTCGTATAAAAATCATTGTAATTATTTGTTTTGGACGTTGAAATATTGTCCGAATTTAATTTTCAGTTAAAATTGTGTTTTTGATATTTGGAAAATAAAAACGATTTAATTTTTTATACAATTTCTGTTTTATTCATTTTATTATTTTTTCATTATTCACATATTATTCTATAATATTCAAAATTCTTTATAACGCACTTACCGGTTAAAGGAAGCAAGGCTAACTGTCATTACTTTAAGGCTGGCTGTTGCGTAATAGAAAGATTAAAGAAAGGATCGCTTAGACGGTTTGGCCATACGGAACGGATGAGTGAAGAAAGATTAGAAAATAAAATTTATGAGACGAGTATTGAAGGCTGTAGAAACGGAGAGCTGAGAAAGACCTGGCATGACCAGATTAATCAAATATTGAAGGATGGCTCTGTTAGAAGCTTCAACACCGAAGAGAGTGCATGAGAAGTCTGAAAGTGGTGTGCCAGGACTGAAGAGTGTGGCTTTCTATCCTCTCTGCTTATCCCTCTGGGGAACGTCGTGACGGTTAATTAGTTTTTTATTATTTATTTATTCATTTATACAGTAGATACATGTTTTTTTAATAATAAATTGATTCTACATTATAACATTTTTACAGACATTATATCCCACATAATACGCTCGAGCTTATGGGAGGAGTATTTAAAAGCTAAATTAAAGTATAAAAGAAGAACTAAAGAATAAAAGTATAAAAGGAATAAAAGTATTAAAGTATAAAGTATAAAAGGAGAACTCAAGAATTAAAGTATAAAAGAAACATGTGGGCAATGTTATAATTAATCGTTGTCGAAAATCAAGGACTTCTTTCTTAAACTGTTCTTAAACTTTGGAATGTTCGTTTCTTGAAATTTGTTTTGCGACAACAATGTATTGTACCATTTAACTCCCAAGTATGTATAATGATGTTGTGCCATGGTGGTTCTTAAAGATGGTATCTTTATTTGTCCCTTTGTTCTATGCCTATTGTTGTAACGCATTTCCTTGATACATTTTATTCGGGAATCCTCCAAAATAAATTTTATAACAGCGACACATACATACATAAACATCTTAGCTAAAAAGCGTTTGGTTATAATTATTTTCGGGTTGTGAAAAATTTTAATAATGTAAATAAAATATTACTTTTATCGCGCTTGTCGTCTATACACACGGTTATATATGTGCCATAGTAATTATTATAGCCCGTTCAATTTTGAGTGAATACTAATTTCATTTCGCAACTGACGCAATTTCAAAAGCAGCAGAGTGGGATGCCATTGACGGGAATCACCATTTAATAGGCGATAACTAGAGATAGTAAAACAAGAGAAAGCGTACTAAAACAAAAATATTCATAGCAACGAGGTACTAAAATACATCGTAAAAATATTATCTTACATACCTACATCAAAAAATTTTATTCCAGGTCCTCAGAGAATTTTTCAAATAAATTTTAAAATCAGGTTGTTATTCGAAATTCCACGTAAATATTTTAATGAGGCTGTTATAAAAGGAACTACACAAGCGATTCCCTTTAGTTGCTCAATGGACGACGGCAAAACTATTTTGTACTCGTAATTTACTTTACGTAGACTAAAAGCCAAATGTATCAAGATCATTTGAAAAGTTTGGGAAAATATATATATTATATATCTAGCACTATTCCTGCACCTATCTTATGAGTAGCTTTCGAATATTATATAGTTCGTGGAAGGAAAGAATTAAACACCGTATAGTTCAAATTTTTGACAAGATGAGTTCAAAAACTGACCCCCAATATGGACGCCCTAACATAAATCATTTATAAAATGAACCATATTGCTGTAGATCATCACCGACAAAGATGTCTGTAATTGTTGTGAACATTTAATATGTTTTTTCAATAATTAACTACGATAAAGCTTTGATAACTGAATGGAGATTTATAATAATGATTTGAACCGTTTTAAGAAGGATACCACTGATTCTTTTTTAAACCAAATTAATTAATCAATTAGAAAGACATACAGAAAAATCTAATCCACGAAAGAATATTTTGGCTACTACCGGGATTCGAACCCGGGTCACCTCCTTTCCGGGGCCGGTACTCTGACCATTAAGCTAAAGGAGCCTTATAGATTTCCGTGAATATATCTACCTTATATGTAATTCTCATTTTTATTGATTGATTATTATTTATTTTTTTTGTTGTCCATAGAGCAATCCATTTTTTTGATACGGTAGTTCAAATTACTTACAAAACATTTTTTCGTGGATTAGATTTTTCTGTATGTCTTAATAATTGATTAATTAATTTGGTTTTAAAAACTTCACAGAACTTCGTTCTGAAAAATTACAACTTCACAAATATGAATATGTTCTTGAATTTAAAAACTGATTATTTTCATCAATTGTAACTAACTAACTGAGTCAACTACTTCACATAAGAAACATAATATCAGTACAAACAACGGAAACTTCTTATATACCGCCAAAAAAAGCCAGGTCTATTTTGTATGCAGGAAGATTATGTTTCTTCTTTTGGGATACAAAGGGGACATCGCTCGGTGATTATCTTCGAAAAATCAAATTATACGATGTTTTAGATGAACTACAACAAAATAGTGAAAAAAAAACAGGCGTATAAAAGAAAAAAAAACATTTTTCTTCAGGATTATGCAGGTACCCGCACAAGCGCCGTTTCAATAACATTTCAAAAATCGCAGTATTGAGTACTTACAATTTCCTGCCCTATCCGCCTTAGGGCCTGTTGTTTGATCAGAAGTAAGAGTTATAGTTGAGAAAAAATGTAACCCATAAAAACCAAGTTTTTATTATACTCCCTTTCTTTGTAAAACATAACAACAATTAAAGACGAATTAAAATATATAACATATAACACTAAACTTACAGAAATTTAATATATTTCTAAAATGTCAGATGTTTTGAAATGTCAAGATTTTGATAGATTCAATTATCATAAATATCGTACCTTATGAATTTCCAGCGTCAAATGATTTAGTCAGAATCAGATTTGAATAATGTAGAATTCTTCAAAACTAAGCAGAAATCTAAAAGAAATAAATGATTATTTGATTTCTTCCCAAAATACTCAATTTTGTTGTCATCTGTGAACCAATTGTTTTGTAAATTTTCGAAATTCGTAGTGATGTACCTATTATACCGACGGAGGAATTCAAATTTAGAAAATATTCCGCGACGTTATCGGGCCGCTGTGCTACTAATCAAACTTTTCTAATGATTCCAATTTGAAAAAACCAATAAAATTTTTAAAAATCTGAAATTATACTATAATTATTAATTTTTTTTAACGAAAATTTTATAAATCTTCTTGATCGTCGCCACGAGTCTACTTGCCAAGTTTCAACTCGATTGGATCACGGGAAAAGGGTTAAAAATTGTTCCAAAGTTTTTTCACCCGGCAAGCAAGCAGACGCCACGAGTTAAAAGTAAGGAAGTAAAAAGCATAGATTTTTGCATTCTCCAATCAACCTAAACACATGTTTTCGTAAAAATCTATGCTTTTTATAAACTATTACTCTTACTTCTGATCAAACAACAAGCTCTTATTCGTCTGACTTTTATTACAAAACCTTCATTGGTGCCAAATGAATTTTTTGAAATAATGAGTTGTTAAAGTCTATTTTTAAGGGTGGGATATTAAAACTGATACTGTGCTGGATAAAAATTTTTGAAAATAATAAAGATTTTATTAAAAAAATAAGAGTATTATTTCACTTTCAGGTCGCGAACTTTACAAATGACCCGCGTAAGTATAACTGGGAACGTTCAGCCAGTGGTGTATGGCGGTGTTGAATTTTCATTAGCGAGATTGCAGCTGAAATTGAAGTCGCTGAGGCGCAATGAGGTATGATACTCCTTTTACGATACAGAAAAAAATATAAAAATCTAGAATTTAATATAAAGCCGATTTTGGCATAGAAATCGATATAAAGAAAGGATAACATAGTTGTCTTTTATTTATTTATATCCATAAAAAGGTAACCCATAAAAAACAAGTTTTTACAATACTCTCTTTCTCATGTTCGGGTTTCGTGTCTACTAAAAATAATTAATATTATACTATAATTATTAATTATTTTTAACTAAAATTTGATAGATCTTTTTGATCATCGCCATGAGTCATCTTGAAAAGTTTCAGCTCGATTGGATCACGGGAAAAGGGTTGAAAATCGATCCAAAGTTTTTTGTCAGACAAGCAATCAATCAATTAGACGCCACGAGTTAATATAAAGGGAGTAAAAATAGCATGTTTTTGAGTAAAGTCTTACTATACAAATTCCGCCTAAACATTTGTTTTATGTTTTATATCAATGAAGAAATACAATAATAATCAGTATAATCACTAAACAATGCAAAATAACTTTTTAATTATGATTTTAATGACATTTTGTCTCACAATATGATTTTATGTCTGCTTTGTAATTACGAATGTTCTTAGGTTTTCACGGCAACTCAAAATCTTCTAGTACACGTACATATAAGTTGCTCAATTCCAAAATCTGTCGATCCATAGATCTTATCATAAATTATGATTTTAATGATCTTATGATTTATATATAAATAATAAAATTTACTGATTTAATGATAATAAAAATAACAATGTCATTTTATGTCTGCTTTGTAATTAAGAATGTTCTTAGATTTTTACGGCCACTACGGCCAAAAGATTTCTGGTATACTTACATACAAGTAGTTCAATTCCAAAATCTGTCGATCCATAGATGTTAGCAATAATTATGATTTTAATGACATTTTGTCTCACAATGTGATTTTATGTCTGCTTTGTAATTACGAATGGTCTTAGGTTTTCACAGCCACTCAGAATCTTTTTTTTTTTTTCTTTCAGAAAATTCTTCGTTTCGGATCCCATTGCAGGGTCCATCAACCCTGATGATGGACCCCGCAATGGGTTCCGAAAAGTCGGCCAGAAAGGCCGTAAAAACACGGAATAATACCCCAGAAGACACAAACCAGAAGATGCTTTATAATTTTTTGTGTAATTGCCGTGTTCTGACACAGAAAGAGAATATAGACTATTATGATCATTAGGACTATTAAACTATTGTATTCCACCTATGGACACCTTTCAAAAATCAGCGTGCCAATATAATCTCTGGAAAGATACTATCAAAGATGATTAATAATCCTAAAAATAAAATGCAAGACAAACGCGCACACGAAATTACGCATGAATAAGCTATCATGTAGAGTTTCCAAAACTGGTGGGTCGCGAGCGGATATTAGGTGGGTCGCAGTCACACCGCGCAACACGTCTCCTCCGGTGTCGTGTTTATTATAGATAACGAAGTGCATCCAGATATCAATGTATTCACTGCAATTTTAACTCATTTAACAGAGTTGAAAACAATTTCAACGCCAACTTCGAAGAAGAGATGAAAAAGTTCAACAGGATAGACTGGATTTGAAATCCATTTCAAGACAACATACCGTCTGAAATGTCAGCAAAAGCAAGTGAAGATCTTATTGATTTGTCAGAAAATACATCGCTGAAAAATAGTTTCAATCGCAAGCAATTAGCAAAATTCTGGCTTTCAGTTGCTGACACTTACTCTAGCTTGGTTGACGAAGCGATAAAAGTCCTCCTCTCCTGTGAAGTGGAATTTTCTGCCATGGTTTATATTAAGACTATATACAGAAAGGAATTGGACGTAACGAATTCACTGCGATTAAAAGTGACTAAAATTGAAGTCAACGCTAATTCTGTTATGACTAATCATCCCACATTTTTCGTAATTAAAAATTTCGATTATATTTGGAGGTTTTTTTTAATTGAACAGTCTTTCTTGTGGTTAAATATGAATTAGGAAAATGTGAGACAGGAGGTTGGTCCAAAATTGTTTTTTTGGTGGGTCCCGGTCCTGTCAACTTTGAGAATCACTGATATAGGGAGTAATGTACCGGAGCTTATGGATCTAGAATTGGGCTTTCCAGCCACCTGACAGTCTACAATGGTGAAGAAGACTTTTCCTGGAACACAAGCGACAGTCGATAATGATAATGAACGTGATTGAGGAATTCAAATCATCTTCATTTTATTTTTAAATTGTAATTGAATTGTTAAATTATAATCGAATTCTGAGGGTATTCTCATAATTCAAAATATTTTTGTCGACTCGAAGAATTTCCGTTAGGGCAGGTTTCAGGGCGGAATGAAGATACTACGGACTTAATTGCAAAATTTCAATCCCCCTCATATTCGATAGAGAACTTTAATTTAGTAATTAAATTTAAACCCGTAAAATTATATATTAGGAAGTCATAGTTTCGTAATATTGCTGATATATAAGTTTATTTTGCAACAGAAAAATACAAAATCCATTTAAGAGTGTGTTTACCAAATAACTGCTTTTATGCCAATTTAGGTTCCATTATTATTCTGATAAATGAAGGCGTCCCTATAATAAGGGTCTATATGCAAAAACAAAATTTTACAAGAGAGAGAAAAACACTTAATAAATAACCAAAATCTCTGATTTTTTCATTTTCTAAGATTCACTTGCCTTTTATTTATGTTTTCTTTATTTATTATGTTATTAAGCAATCCCAGTGACATCTTAAAACTATCGTTTTTCATCTATATCATCATATTTGTTACTACCAGATGAATGTAGAGGAATATAGACTCTTTTTCCACGTTAGCTTTATGACTTTTGAGGTCGAATTTCAGCAAAATTGAGTTGAAATATCGTTCATGGTGCATACTTTTATCTAGTTCATTTAAAAATAATAAAATCACTTTTTGACCTGATGTACTATACAGACCCTTTTTATAGGGACGCCTTCAAATATTGTATTTTTGGTAAAGTTTACGATCGAAGCAGAAATTGTATTTATAACAAAATGGGAAACTTTATTCAATTTTCATATTTGCTCCGGATATTATTAAATGTAGTGGTGTCGCCTTGGTGATTGATGGATCGTAATTCAATACTGAAAGTCTCGACTGTTTCGCAAAAAACTTCACGACACATCAGAGAGGTTCCGTGCTAGGGACAGAATCTAAAACTTTACCCGAGGTGTTTGTCAGACTCTTAGCTGTACGCAGGCAATTCGTGACGTACTTTTTGGAACTGTGCCGGCGGTTCCAAATAACCAAACTTATTTGAAGAGAAATGTGCCACAAAAATTAATCTGTGGCGCTTTTGATAGATTATTTATTTATGTAACAAAACGCGGCTCATAAAAGTACGTAATACAAATAAGCAATAGTTTCACAGAAAAAAAAGAGAAAATCGATTAACAGAATATATGGTAACAGAATACACAATATAGCAATGAATAAACCAATTACACAGAATAATACAATAAGTACATAAACAGTTTTGGAAAACACAAATTTGTACTACAAATTAAGTTTGGGATTCCCAATAAACATTATGTTGTAAAACGTTGCGAAACTAAATGAAGAAAAAAAATGGAAGCACTAAAAACTTTATTGAATAATTATATATATCAATTAAATTATAACAAGATTATGTATATAACAAGGTATACAAGAAATACAAGATAATAAGCGTTGCGAAGATAATATACAGAATGTACCAGAGCCAGCAGCAGAAACTTTGCCGGTAGATTCCTGCCTGTGTTATGAGTCTAAAATGTTCAGCAAATGTTATGGAAATATGCAATATCACAGATTGTATTTTTTTCAATATTCCTGACTTATTTTTTGAAAAAATTTGAACTATCATTACAGTAACTTATATCGATTATGAAAAATTCATTCATTTTTTAATTCTAGTAAATTGTTCTGAAACTATTTCTGCAGTATTGCAAGACTTTAAATTAGGTGAAAAACATTAACTTTGTTACCTCTACGTGAGTTTAATAATATTTTTATATTTCACTACATAACTTTCGAGAGAAACAGAATCTCTTAACGACAGGTGAAGTATTAAACTTAATAATATAAATTCAATAAAGTTCAATACTTCGCAAGTTGAATACTTCTGTTTTCTTTAGCAACTTGTTATAAAATATAAAAATATGATTAAACTCAAAGAAGTAACAAAGTAAATGTTTTTCAGCAAATTTAATTATCGTCATGAATAATCTCTACAATATTAATGCAAAATATATCAATAATATAAATTTCAATTGAAATGCAATACAGCAAAACTTCTTAAGCTACTGTTCTCTTTGTATATTTCGAGGCAAATGATATACAACAATTTGATCAGAATATAAAACACATGTCGTTAAATTAAAATATTTTTTGATTATTTCTTAGAAATGTCTCACTATTATTTCAAATCGTATAAAAATTCCTGTAAAGTTAAAGGACAACGTGAGTCACACTAAGTGATCGACTGAAAAGCTCAAAATATTCTTCCATCGATAGCTCTCTAATGAACTGCCGTAGGATGCGTGCTTTGGATGCCAAAGACGACACGAACTCTCTCCCATTATTGGTGGTTGCGGAGATGGGACAGGACAAGGTCAAGCAGAAGCACCTCATCTGAGCTATCAAACTCGACACGAAAAATGGGACAAAAAAATGAAACGTAACTTTCACATTCAATCAAACTTTAAAATTTCACGTTATTACGCAAAATTTCCAGCGTAAAATGAATGTTACAGCCAAAACCATATTTATAAACATGCCTAGCAGCTGAAATATAATGCCTTACCTTATTTATAGATATAAAATAATGTATAATGTAATAATATAAGGAAAATCAGCACATTAAAAATGTTCCATTTTTAACACCTCAAATAGTTTGGAAGCAATGGAATGTAGGTAGGTACCTACCTACTTTATTGTTTTTAGATTGTTTGAGTTTTGAAAATAAGAATATTTTTAAAAACAACAGAAAGCAGTGTTGATATGAAAAGAAAAGGAGAAAAAATGAAGTTCTATTGTTGGTTCGTTAAAAGCGTCTTGTATCGTTACGCTGTTTTTATAATATTGATAAAGAGATGTAATTTGTAATTTTAAACTAATATACGATAAATTACTATCACCCAGTTTCAATTTTTTTAGTTGAAGTATTGATTTCTAGTGAAATTTCCGCACCACAAAGAGTTTCAATACAATGAATGTAACCAAAAATAAGAAAAAGCACTCCTTTATATGAAATTGGCATGAAGTTTTACTAACGAACTGGAATTAGTACTACTCATTTGATTGAGGTATGACTTGCGGTAGATGAAAAATCAAACTATATAAATTGATATTGAATTTCGCATTAAAGATGAAATCAAAATATATATGGTTCAGAAATAATTACAAGTTTGTACATTTATCAAATTTTCAATTATCATAATTAAATTTCAGACGGTTCCAGTGCGATGTTTGCATTGTTATTTTTGAGGTTTCTGTTCAACTAGATAGATAATAATTTATAGCTAAAAAAATATATAATTTTTAATAAGTATAACAAATTATTCTAAAATAATGAATCCACTCGTATTTTGTTCTTAACACACAATCAGTGAAATATTTAGTATATAATTCAATAAAAATATTTGCAGGAGATTATATATTTTGAAAACATACGAAAGATGGATACTTCGCCCTTGGATTGGCGCTGTCAGAAATCACACAAGGATTTCGAACCCGTTATTCCAGTTTAGAAGCTCAGAGTTTGCATTATGAACTTTGGAATCAGCAGTGAATACATACATGACACACAGAATCCACTTATTATCTTTTCTGCACAGTCATCTTCAATTATCGGAATAGTGAACACTCCGATTGACGCTCAACCGGGTGCTCAAGATGTGCGGTTCAATAAAGGCTGTCTTCTGTGGCAATTAACTGGTTTACTCCACCACTGAGATTCACCACCAAACTGCTTAACCATACTACCCGGAATTTCTCAGATGCTACCTAAGGTACCAGGGTACTCAACCTGGATGGACGCTCCCCCATACATTTTTTTTTGTCTCACGTATTGATATTTAGACAGTAGTCAAATAGCTTCTTAGAAGGTCACTTCTCGTACCGTCTTCCCTTTCAAATAATTTAAATAATGGGGATCCAAACGGATAAGAGCATATAGCGTTTATGAATGAAGTAATTTAAACATGAAGTAGAAAATGGGTACCCAGGTACTCCGTTGCGCTCTAGGATCCTGTGTAAAATATTAGCACCCCACCCCGCTGCCCTCGAAATATTATCATTTTAATTTAAGGCGATTCACAATGTTAAAACGTAGGCCCTCGTCCGAAGTCCATATTTTATTAATCCATATTAAATAATTCTAGAACGGAATTCCATGCAATGCCGAGTACGGCCAGCTAGTGGTTAAAATAATATTGTTTTAATTCCAACAGTCTGATACAATACTTGGGGTGTCGGTTTATATTAATTTAATTAATTTTGGTAGCCAACGACAGACCGAACTAATATTTTTCTAAACCGAGGGAATATTACGACCCGCTTTGCATATTTTCCCGCGTAATTTAGTCTACCGGGATACATTCACTTATCTTCAGATGTTTTAATTTATTTTGACAGTTTTCACGCATGTGTCTCACGTATTGATATTTAGACAGTAGTCAAATAGCTTCTTAGAAGGTCACTTCTCGTACCGTCTTCCCTTTCAAATAATTTAAATAATGGGGATCCAAACGGATAAGAGCATATAGCGTTTATGAATGAAGTAATTTAAACATGAAGTAGAAAATGGGTACCCAGGTACCCGGGTAGTAAACATATGAAGTTTATGAATGAATGAAATATGTGGAAAAAAAAACATAAGAAGTTTATGTATGAAAATGAGTAGCTCGATGGTCTTGTGGTTGGGACACTCGCTTCGTGATCCAAAGGTCGCGGGTTCGAACCTCACTCCAGACTAGCAAGTTAGTTAGTTAAGCTTAGTTTGAAAATAGTAAAAATATTGGTGTGATACGTATTCCGTGTTCGCATCTCTATTTTTTAAAAAATTATTGGAAGGGAGATATTGTATGACATGGAGTGTACAAAACGATAACTTGATGGATCTTCTCGGAGAGTCAACATATACGAAATATGTATTTTATCTTCTTAAAGCACCCTGTTTGAAACAATTTATATCACTTTCTGAGTATCACCATCTGGCCCAATATGTTTGGTAAAAGAATGTGGGGCCGTGGGTGTGAGGCGCGTGACGCGTTCAAATAAATGACTTCTCCAGAAAACCGCCCTTTGTGGATATAAAAAGTAAATCCATTTCTAGTTTCTCTTGATTTAAATCCATGTCTTTTCAATCAGCCTAAAATGATAAATTATTTTTGATATATGGTGTGTACATAAACTGCAAATGAAAAATTGTACAATCCTCATTCCATTATTCATTTGTTTTAATAGATGGAATTCTGGTTCACTGATGTATGGAAGTGAATCCTGGAGCTAGCAGAAGAGTATTGGAGATAAGATCCCTTAGACGTATGTGTGACAAATCCATTTATGTATAGAGTAAAGAATGACGATATAAGGAATGAATTTAAAGCTGATCTTAGCATAATAAATAGAATTAAAAAATGGCCGCTCAGATGGTTTGGGCATGTAAAGCAAATGAATGAGGAAAGAATAGTAAGCAAGATATATAATTCAAGTGTTGATGGCGCTAGAAAGAGACGGCGATCGCAGAAGACGTGGCATGACCAGTATAACCAGAAATTGGAAGATGGTCCCATTAAAAGCCTCAATAACCGGCGAGCTTGCATGCGAAGATGTATGAATGTGGATGAGGCGAGAGTTGTCTGTCAGGACAGAAGATTGTATCCTCTATGCCTACCCCCACGGGAAACGGCGTGATGGTAAGTTAGTTAGTTAACATAAGTTCAAATATGCACATAACAAACTACATGTAATTGAAAATTTACTATTGGAAAACAAATAAAATCAATCCGTGCATTACCGTAATTCTCAGCGAATGTGGGCCAGTTAATGATTTTATATTGAATGTGTCTCTGTTCTCTATCTACAATCATGAACATACAATTCTACCCTTTGAAAATTCTTAATCAAATTTTACGTGGTTCATCTTTAATCTACCTGAAGCAAACTTTTCCTCTGTGTACCATCTCTGAGAAAAATATGTATACACAACACCTGTCCCGAGAATAAATTTATACTCCGTTCCACTCTAGGATCCTGTGTAAAATATTAGCACCCCACCCCGCTGCCCACGAAATATTATAATTTTAATTTAAGGCGATTCACAATGTAAAAAAGTAGGCCCTCCTCCGAAGTCGATATTTTATTAATCCATATTAAATTATTCTAGAACGGAATTCCATGTAATGCCGAGTACGGCCAGCTAGTGGTTAAAATAATATTGTTTTAATTCCAACAGTCTGATACAATACTTGGGGTGTCGGTTTATATTAATTTAATTAATTTTGGTAGCCAACGACAGACCGAACTAATATTTTTCTAAACCGAGGGAATATTACGACATATATCTTCAGATGTTTTAATTTATTTTGACAGTTTTCACGCATTCCGAAATTCTAAAACACGTATTTGAATATTCATAAAGGATAAGCCCGAAATAATAAAATACGAGAAATTATTCTTCATGACCTGAATAACTACATTCAAGATTTTTTGTATAATACAACCATCATTTTTACTATTATAATTTTTCCTACTACAGCATTAATTGATTGGTCAATCAAATTAAATCAAAAAAAAAATAATAAAGATACAGATGCACGCTTTATAGAAATTGAATTATAATTTCTGCTGTAAGATCCCAGAGAAACACCACATTTGCTTATAAAACTTTTAAATTTGATGTAAGTTTTGATTTAAGATTTTAAGTTTAAAAAAAAACTCTACTGTCTACTATGTAGTTTTTCCTCCTTTTTCTCCTTGATTTTACTTTTTTTATATATAAATTAGAAGATAATCTGTTATCTTGTAGCTGATCTGTATCTGTTTAACGTAAAGCTGATCTGAGTATAAAATTAAGAAACCGTTAGCCGTGCATCCTTGAAAAGTAACGGGGAAAGCGTAAATTAATGGTTCGCGCCTTAGCTAAAACCTGCTTTTACAATGTATATTTTTAACAGGCCACCGAGAATATGGGTGGCTATGTTGTCTAATCGCCGAGCAGCCGTCCAAGCATTCGAGGTTCGAGTTTCTCTCCAGCCGTGTTATTTCGTTTTTAACTTTGCCTAGATATTAAGTAATAATGGCGACATAATGCATTCTTAGCATACTTCTGTATTGATAATTAATACTACTTGATAAATACTTCAGTCGGTATCAATTTTCCTATGCAGTGTTGGCAGACAGATGAGAAGAAGCCAAAGTACTTCCAAAACTTTCTCATTACACTGCGACGAAAGATTTTTTTAAATCGAAATTAAATTCATTAGCTCTATATACGAGTAAAATTTGACTAGTGGAAATTTGCTCCCAACTTTTGTCTTTTCACAAATCACGCTTGCTCTAAGACTACTTTTTAGAATATAAATTTTCAGTATCATGCACGAGAAGAGAGGTGATTAATGTTGACAAATAGGAAGCAGTAGTAAACATTCCAGGCTCCTGTTTTTCCCTCTCAACTTTCAAACCATGCAAATTCTAGCAGAGATTAAATCTGCTAAGGATATAACGGGACATCACAGTACAAGCTCAAAAACTGTGTGTTGAGAGAATGACTATACGATTAAATCAATAACAAAGCTGAACCGTGAACACGTCGACAAAAAACCAAAATCATAAATGTCTGATGGTTTAAACTTAACCCTTATGTCACTGCCCGGGTACCTGGGTACCCATTTTCGGTTTCAAGTTTAATAATTTTATTCATTAACCCCATTGTCTGTTTGGATCTCCATTATATAAATTAATTAAAATGGAAGGGAATAAAGGGAAGACGGACATTCCTATGAGAAGTACCTAGTGACCTTCTAAGAAGCTATTTGATCACTGTCTAAATATCAATTTGTGACATATCAAACAAAAATAATGTATGTAGGAACATCCATCCAGGCTGAATACCCGGGTAGCTTGAATAGCAGTTAGTCTTGAGAAATTCCGGGTAGTAACCTAACGGTTAAGATATCCGAGTCTTTTGTAAGACTTAGTACATAAAATTACTTGGTAGAAAATAAATAAGTGATAAATGTTTCACTGTTCACGAAGAGTACTTCAAAAAAGACCATGGCCAATCGTGGTGTCCATGGATTAGCCTAGTACGTCAACATTTGTATATTATCATTAATTTTATTTCATTTTCTTATGAGCAGTCCATAAATACCTGGACATTTGTATATTAGGTCCTTACATATGAAATTGGCGTTTTGCCGTACTGGCAAATTTGATCTCAAATATCTTAAAATTGTTTTTTTCTTTGCGTTACTCAGTTTACAAAATGAAAAACTTGAAATATAGCGTTATTTACGAGTACGAGTTCCACCGTGGCACCAGTGCTGCAGAAACAGATCGAAGGATTAATGATATGTATGGCGACGGTGCCGCAAAAGAAAACACAGTGCGTTTTTGGTTCCAACGTTTTCATTCTGGAAATTTCGACCTGCAGAATAAGCCCCGTGGACGGCCGGAGACCAAAGTTGATAATGAAGAATTGAAGGCTATTGTGGAAGCGGATCCATCGCAAACCACATCCGAGTTAGCTGCAGGCTGCGGTGTTAGTGATAAAACTGTTTTAATCCACTTGAAGCAAATTGATAAGGTGAAAAAGCTTGAAAGGTGGGTACCTCACGAATTGAGTGAAGCAAATCAACAAACACGCGTTGACTGCTGCGTTGCATTACTCAACCGGCAAAATAATGAAGGGATTTTAAATCGAATCATTACCTGTGATGAAAAGTGGATCCTGTACGATAATCGGAAGTGCTCATCGCAATGGCTGAACCCTGCCGAACCAGCCAAACCATGCCCCAAGCGAAAATTGACTCCAAAAAAGTTACTTGTGAGCGTTTGGTGGACTAGTGCTGGTGTCGTTCACTACAGCTTTCTTAAATCTGGCCAGACGATTACGGCAGATGTCTATTGTCAGCAACTGCAAACCATGATGGAAAAGCTAGCTGCTAAACAACCGAGGCTGGTTAATCGCTCTAGGCCACTGCTGCTTCATGATAACGCTAGACCATACACTGCACAACAAACGGCTACCAAATTAGAGGAGCTTCAATTGGAATGTCTAAGACATCCACCGTACTCTCCGGACCTTGCCTTGAAATTTGGATAACTTCTTGCAAAGGAAAAAATTCAACTCCGATGGGGCAGTCCAAACCGCCTTCAAAGATTTTATTGATTCCCGTCCGAATGGTTTTTTTAGTAAAGGGATCGATGAACTACCTATGAGATGGCAAAAGTACATAGATAGCAATAGTACATACTTTGATTAAATAATAATATTATAATAAAAAAAAATCGGCTTTATGTTCCTCCCATACTAAACGCCAATTTTATATGTAAGGACCTAATATTACATTGTGAATAAATACATTTTAGTGACCCGCAGCAATTGGGTATAAACATAGGATCCACACGGTATTATGTAGCCAGGCAAGGTATTACTCCCGTGTGGTCAGCATTACTTAGGTTTAATTCGGGGTTTAATTTCCCCTCCCCCCTCCCGCGCAACTACGCCCTGCTAATGAAGCCAGTTAGCGCAGTGCGCCCTCCGCCCCGCTCAAACATCCCCCTACATTCAAAACCAGCTTCAGTATAGCAAACGTCACCCAAGTTATCTCGAAGGCCTGCAGGATTAAAGTTTAAAAAAATCTTATTCAAATAGTAAAGTTCATAGGCAGAGAATATTACTACCGAACCCTTACGATATATTGTGCTATATTATATTACAGTGTTGTTAGAATTAATTAATCGTGGTCACCGCTTATAAGCTTTGTCTGTCACAACTGGGATCATTCGAAAGAGACAGGTGTAGAACAATACGAATTATATGTAAAAGGTGGAAAGATATGAAATCCATATAAAGTATTGAGTAGCTTGTTGGTCTCGTGGTTAGGACTCTCACCTCCATTCCAACCGTGATCCAAAGGTCGCGGGTTCGAATCTCACTCCAGAGCAGCTAGTTAGTCCTTTTTTCATAGCACAAGCGTTAAACTTAGTTTGAAAATAGTAAAAATATTGATGTGACACGTATTCCGTGTTCGCATCTCTATTTAAAAAAAATGTAAATGTTTCTTCTGTGTATAGTTTTCTGGGATATTCTGCCGTGTGTATGTGACCTCTCTGGCCAACGTTTCGGATCCCATTGCAGGGTCCATCATCAGGGCTGATGTGATGAGTGAGTGTTGAAGTGTAGGTTAAGTATTACCTTGCAATACCGTACCGAAGTCAGGGTGTCTCCAAAAGTCACCATACGCGCCTGGTCAAAGAAGCAATTGAGATATACAAGCACCCGGTAAACATTAATAGGGATGACGGTCTCAAGTTAAGAACATCGTGGTATCCGGCGCTGCAGGATAAATCAAATAGACGATCCGCACAGTCCGACATCCGTTAGTAGATATATAAAACACTACATGAAGACACACACCTTGCTTTCGACACGGTACTGCAATCCAGTATTTAACATAACACAAATTTGGAGACACCCTGACTTCGGTACGGTATTGCAAGGTAATACTTAACCTACACTTCAACACTCACTCATCACATCAGCCCTGATGATGGACCCTGCAATGGGATCCGAAACGTTGGCCAGAGAGGTCACATACACACGGCAGAATATCCCAGAAAACTATACACAGAAGATTCTGAACGGCCGTGAAAACCTAAGGACATTTTTATGTAAATGTTTGTTTGTACAAAATCGCTAATCTCTGAAAGTTCTTCACCGATTGTTTTGAAATTTTGGCACAATGTTGCATTCAAATATAAGGATTTTTTTATATAACTACTTTATTTTTATATGCTTACTATATGTTTATATTAATAAAAATGTAAATATTCGATTGTCCAAAATCTTAAATCTCTTAAAGTTCTTCAACTATTGCTTTGAAATTTTGACACAACGTTCCATTCAAATTCGCACAAATTATTTGAAAAAAAAAGGCGCGGGTATCTACGCCATTAAATATTGATAAATATTTAGATATATACCTTACATTTTCCGAATTCAATTTTTTTTTACATTAAATAAAGCGTTTGAACCAATGAGAAGTTAAAATGATAAGTACCCTTCCGAACTTATCGTTTTAAACGGCATTACTCCGAGATTCATAAAAACCTTCAATATTGCATTTTTATCGTTTATTCTTCTTATATCTTACATTTACTTATTATCATTTATTCTTTAAGACCCGTCGGGTAACATAGGCGACATTTTCACCCTCCCTCTTTACCCCTTCCTCTCCCCTGATATATTTTCCATGCAAATCTGTACTGTTCTAATAAATATGCATAAATATTTTTAAGGACCTGGTGGTAAACATAAGCCACATTTTCCCGCCTGGACATCCCACTCAGCCTAGATTACACGGAAAAATATTTTTTGAGAGACTTTGCAAAATAATGGAACCTGTGTTTTCCCTCATAATCTTATTTTTAACTTAATCCTCAGCCCATGCAACGCCGGGTACGAACAGCTAGTACGAAATTAAATTGTAGAGTACGTATTTGTGAATTACGTTTCTCGGCTACAACCCTGACAAGATCTGGTTCCCGAGTTTGCTGCAAAAACTAAGACCGATATCAACAACTGTCCCGACTAATTTATTTCGAAGAGTTTTTTGATTGGTAATTTTGCTACAAATTTCTTCGAAATTTGCCAACTCCGCAGTCTAAGTTATTCCCTGGCTTATCGTATTTCAAAGGTCAAAGGTGGAAGCTTCGTCGGCAGCTGTCGTGGGATTTGCCTAATTTAAAAAACATTAAGTACGATATTGGTATGCCCGTTCGGGGAATACTTTAATTGTATTTTTATTTATTTCTAAAAAAATACTTCAAGGTGAATGTAGATATCTTAACAAAGATAAATCTAATATGAAAACTTACTCGTACTTCTCAAACTCTCAGTTTTAATAAAATTGACCTAAGTTGTATTGAAACATTGTACTTTTTATAAATAAGAGAATTAATAACAAGCATGTCAATATGTTCGCTTTCAATTAACATGATATAAGCCAATGTATAATCGTAGATTAATTAATATTTTTTATAATTAATTAATGAAACTATTGAAAATTAAACTGAAAAATGAAAATAGAGTGATTTTGTTTATTGTTTACGTGAGAATATAATATTTGGATGGTAAATATCTAGGACTTGTGATGAGACATCCAGAGAAATACGAGATCTTGCATCTCACAATGCAGGGAAAGATTGGCGAAAGTCGGGGCCCTGGAAGAAGGAGGACTTCATGGCTGAAAAACTTGAGACAGTGGTTTGGCCAGTCTACTGTGGAGCTGTTTCGGGCCGCAGTAAACAAAGTCCGCATAGCCAACATGTTTGCTAACGTCCATTAAACGGACAGGGAACGAGAAGAAGAAGAAGAAATGGTCGTCCTGCATCGTAAGAGTACAAAATTACGTAAGTAAAAGTAGATGCATGTGGTCACCTATCGCGTGATCAGAAAATTATTTCAAAATAAAGCGAATATTTTGCAGCTTGATATTATAATTAATACAAATAATACAATTAATCAACTAATTTCTTAATATTTGTGTATTTAAGACATTGTCTGCAAGAATATAAAATAAGATTTGTCTCTCTGTAACTGCATTTTCTCGTCGTAATTACACCAGATGCTGAATTCCTACACATTGCTTTATTCCCATTACCACAAGTTTACCCTTCAACAATGGCTCTTACATCACAGAAACTCGTTGTAACATTGTATTCACTAGTAGACGCGTTATTACAATTGTAACTGTTTGCTTTAACTTACTTTTACGATGTAACTATGTATTTGCTGAAACATAATGAGTAACTTAATTTGTTACGAAATTCAGATCCTTGACTAATTAATTAAACTATTTTAATATATATATAATATTATGTATATGCTTGAATAGAAATAGCCACCACTACCACCAGCTAACTTGCCCCACACCGAGGTGTAGTTGGACACGTGTGCCAGTGCAGACGAGGGTGCCATTGTTAATGAGATTTAGGAACACTGACCCAGTTCCTCGCTCCGGAGTAATCTTCACTTCGTGGTCCAGGACGAGTACATACTCTTGTTAACCTTTCCAATACAATGCTAAAATTGAAACGCGCATTCCAGTCCTGTAAACTCGATGTACATATAGACATTCTTTCGATTTATAACTCTGACAAATGTGGCATCTAGATGCAGAATCGCCACTTTGCATATATATGAATTAATTAATGTGATTGTTCTCTCCTACTTCGCTATTAAAAGTTACATTTACATCGTCCTTGCTTACTTCATGCTTTCGTACACTATCCTTTGGTAAGAAGAGTTGTCCACTTCTAATTTTTGTATAAATGTTTAAGGTAATCATAAAACACGTTATCTGCAACGGATAACGTTTCTCCATACTTAATCTCTTAGCGGTGCTGGCTTCTGATTGGTCCGAATAAATAGTGTCGGTTCTGCATCCCACTTAGCAGCAAAGTGACGATTTTGCTACTCACCGTTACATTTAAAGATGCTTTTGAAGGGTATGAAATAATTTTTTATTATGTTGGGAACTTGTAGAATGTGAAGAATAGGATATATATTGTAACGAGGCTAAAAAGAATCACGCTCCCATGTCAAGTGACAGTTGTTTGAAATGTTCACAATACTACCAAAAATTCCAGAACAATCTAGCGTAACTATAGCTTTCGAGAGACGTCTCCAAAGTTCCAGGAACATCTGGAAATTGCGAGAACTTGCGAGAAAATATTATAAAAGTCTCGAAGGTTCGAAAAATTCGACCGTCCGTATGAATAAACGGATCCAGACCGCGGAGGGCTATTGTTGTTTTGACGTTTCTAGCGGCGCGGCCCTAGCAGCGAATCACGAAGCGAAAACAATGTTGCCATCGTGTGAGTGTGTGCCAGGCGTGTGAACTAAGTGATAGTTAATTAAGTGAAGTACTTACCCGTGTGCGATATTTGAGCGAATATTCTGGAAATAGTTCTTACGTAGCGAAATAAACCGGAGCGAATAGTAATACGTGCTGAATTTGGATGAATTGTTCCAGTGAATAGTGAATAAAGTGTTGAAGCGATTATAAAGTGTTTATTTACGAGTGATAAATTAATATTGAATTAAATTGCGAAAAAGTTTAATTCAATATTAACGTTACATTTAATAGTGTTAAGAGACTTTGTAAGTTTATTTAATTAATCAATCGGTATTCAATAAATCCGTTTTTGCATTCCAGCGTTTTCATTAATTCCTCCTGCAGCTACGACACTTGACAATATTTTATCATTAATCAATCAAAACATGAAAAATGGTCTTGTATGGATAGTGGCGGTTTTGCATCTAGACGCCACAAATATGAATATTTTTTACTTACATTAATCATTAAAATAATATTTGATACGTAAATAAGTGAATATATGTGTCAATTATTCTGTAAAAGTGCTAAAAATGAGAAAATCACGAACGACAAACGCGTAAGACACAGATCTACTAAAGAGCGAAGGTAATCCGTTGAATTCGGCGCACCGCGCACTACATACTAGAATGTGAACTTACGACACCGGAGAGGGAAGGTTAATTATATACCTACCGAGCCCTCGCCACACACACAAACTTCAATTTCACGATTGATGGTCTGTATTTTCGTGTATTTTACTGACGGAAAATACATTTTGTACAAGATAAAAACCGGAGCCCCCGGAGAGTTGAGCACCATAAGGTGGCGATCTTCACTCCAGCGGAGAGCAGATGGGCGACCTCGGCAGGAGAGAGTGAGAGCGGACGATTAATCATTTCACTAAAATATATTGTGAAAGGGTTACGGTTGATTAACTGATTAAAAAATGACCGATCTAGCTGTTCAATCAATTATCACAGAAAATCGTACCTGGAAAATTCAATGCCGTAGGGATGCCTTTATGAAAAAATGTTTGTGAAGTTAGCCATATTTATTCACAATTTATAATATCGTACTATTAATGTGTGGAGTACCGTGTCTAGTATACCACTTTTGTACACTATATTTATCATCATCATCATCATTCTTGCCACTATAACCCTTGGTGGCCTCCTCAATAATTTTTCTCCACTCATCTCGGTCTCGTGCCAGCTCTCTCCAGTTTCGAAGCTCTAAGCAGAGATATCTTTGAGGACGTTGTCACTCCACCTTAATTTTGGCCTTTCTAAGCTCCTTCGCCCTATTGGCCTTGAGTTCAGCAGGAACTTTGGTGCTTGATGCTCGGACATTCTCTCCACATGACCCAGCCACCGAAGTCTTCCCAGTTTTATAAATTTTGTGACGTTTGGCTCCTTAAATAGAGTATAGAGCTCATTGTTGTAACGTCCATTTTCTAGAACCGGTCCGAAAGTACGCCTCAAAATTTTCCTTTCAAAAACATCCAGTGCTCGCTCATTCCTCTTAGTTAGTACCCACGTCTCAGCTGCGTACGTGAGCACTGGCCTAGTAAGCGTTTTTTACACTAATATCTTGGTGTTTGTACAATGTACCTACAATGTATTATACAAGATTAAAAACAGAAAATCCCGATCAATTTTATATTGCCAGATAACGGTACAGCTGATTGGGGTGTGCCTGGGGTCATCAACTTGTTCCTGCTCGCGAGTGTAGAGGGTGCAGGGATTGGTCAAGGCGAAGATCGTGCTAGGAGCTGGAGATGCAATGGTAGTTGCCGCGCAGCATAACGGCATGCTGACAGCGAGGGAACGAACTGAATTGGAATATCCGCAATACGTCTTTTATATCCCGATTTGTTCTCTAGACGTGTACAAAAATCTGCGTGTGAAGTGTATCACATAACAGGTATTTCAATACCTAGACCCGAGTCAATACTTAAATGATTTAAATGTTAAGTAACACTTTAAAAGTATTATTTTGTGCTACGATTTTCAAATATAATTTAACCTTTAAATCATTAAATATTGTCTCTGTATTCTGGCCTCAGTGAAGTAAAAAGTGAAAACATCAATAAACTATGTCTTTTCTTTCTTACTATTAATTTTATACTATATACATTTATATTACTTATACAATAAGTAACAAACAAAAAAGAAAAAGAAAACGTATTTTCACGATATCGTACCGGTTAGTGGTAAATGAAACATCAAAAAAAATTAATATCATTAATCACACAAAGTCACTGGATACAAGTTTTATCAGAGCACCGTACTTTGTTACACACTAATTGTCGCTAAAATATCCCACACAAATTTGCAATTCATGAAAATTTCGTAATTCGCACGTAGATGGTCGCACTTATTTCTGAACGCCTGTTAAGTACTCTTCTTAATTATTGTCACTGATATTCGACTAGCTAGGCACACACTAACACGATGTTGCACGGCTCGCTTTTATCTGTGGATTTCTATGTCGCGCTATCAAACAACAACTCTCCGCGCGCGCGCCCGCTCGCCTTTTATACAAAATATTGATTTCAGGATGCCTCGAGTACGTTATTTCCATATTTCTAGTGTTTATGAGAATAGCTCAATCGATTCTAGATTCATGTGGACCGTTCGAGAGACTTCGATTATACGCAGTTATACTATCGTGACAGTACGTAAAATTGTTTGTTAAAATGTTTTTTAAACACCGATTAGAATTAAAATACTACAAATATTAACATAGGACCCAACATTGTCCAATCTACATATTTATGTGGGTATTAATAGTCAGAAGAAAGCGCTCGAAGCTAAAGCATTGCCCGAGCTTTGGACGACCCAAGATACGCTGGAGAACGACTTCCGCAGGATGCAGTCAGCATAATGAGCTGGAGAAGGAAGGCGGAGGACAGCTACTTGAGGAAACCAGCGCAGCTGCTTGGCTACAGAGTCCAGTCAAATTAGGCTTGTATTGAAAAAGTAGCGGAAAATTTTAGTTTTGATCTGTACATAAATAAATTGAAGTTTGAAGTTAAACAGATTAATAATTATAAATAATGCCATAATTCCAGTGCTAATTATTTATCAGTCAAATTCTGTGATTAGCAGAATATTAAAGACTGGTAATGAATTTGGTTATATGGTTGACGTTTTCAATGACGTTTGTCATAATGAAAATAAAGTTTACACTTAAAGAGGCAATACTTCTTCATTACTAACTTCAACTGTTATTATATACACGTAATGATGTGTAATATATATATTTTTAAACACATTATCTTTATATATTATATTGCTTACCTATATATGTACTTTATATTTATATATTTTACTGCTTATATATCAATTTACGGCGTAAACAAACAAACAAATAAATAAATAAATAATGAATGTTATGAAATACCCCATGACGAGCTGTCAAGTACTGAAAAATAACATCATATTTTCGTCAATATTGATTAACCAAAATGAGATAAAAAATATTTCGGAATGTCAGTTCTATCTAACTCAATATCATAAGTGAGTCTATTAGTAGATGTAACTAAGATTGCACCACGATATGCTCGTTACGTCAGCGCACGATACGATAAGTCTGCGAAATACATCCCTCAGCCTGACCGATCATCCATTTTCAATCCCCCGGTGGATTGCCACGGGCGGAGATTTCCGATCGTGAAAAATCGAATTCGATCAGAATAATTCATCATCATTTACTTTTATTCATCCCTTACCCTTTTTCGAAACATAAAAAATTAACTCGTTAATATTTATCACTCCCATATGTGTTCAGAAGACGAGCCACAAAATTGCCCTAGGGTCTTAAAAACCTGGAAACTGCCCACTCTTCAGGAGCGACGAGCAAGAGGTGACCTCATCGAGACATTCAAGATTCTATCGGGCTACCACAATATTCCTAATATGACAGATATGTTTGCATTTAACACTAATGTGGGCATCACATCGAGGACATCACCTGAAGTTGAACAAGTCTCGGTTCTCGTGTAACCCAAGAAAACATGCATTAAGCAATAGAGTGGTCAATATGTGGAACAGTTTGCCTGAGGGCGTTGTGTCTGCAGCCAGTGTCAACCAATTTAAGAATAGGCTGGATATTCAAAGGAGAGACAGTGATATGGGCCTATCAGCTTAAGCTGCCTGCCCATTATCAATAATAATAATAATAATATTAGGTCCTTACATATGAAATTGACGTTTAGTATGGGAGGAACATAAAGCCAATTTTTTTTTATTATAATATATTTATTTAATCAAAGTATGTACCATTGCTATCTATGCACTTTTGCCATCTCATAGGTAGTTCATCGATCCCTTTACTAAAAAAACCTTTCGGACGGGAATCAATAAAATCTTTGAAGGCGGTTTGGACTGCCCCATCGGAGTTGAATTTTTTCCTTTGCAAGAAGTTATCCAAATTTCGAAAAAAATGGTAATCTGTTGGGGCAAGGTCCGGAGAGTACGGTGGATGTCTTAGACATTCCAATTGAAGCTCCTCTAATTTGGTAGCCGTCTGTTGTGCAGTGTGTGGTCTAGCGTTATCATGAAGCAGCAGTGCCTAGAGCGATTAACCAGCCTCGGTTGTTTAGCAGCTAGCTTTTCCATCATGGTTTGCAGTTGCTGACAATAGACATCTGCCGTAATCGTCTGGCCAGATTTAAGAAAGCTGTAGTGAACGACACCAGCACTAGTCCACCAAACGCTCACAAGTAACTTTTTTGGAGTCAATTTTCGCTTGGGGCATGGTTTGGCTGGTTCGGCAGGGTTCAGCCATTGCGATGAGCGCTTCCGATTATCGTACAGGATCCACTTTTCATCACAGGTAATGATTCGATTTAAAATCCCTTCATTATTGTGCCGGTTGAGTAATGCAACGCAGCAGTCAACGCGCGTTTGTTGATTTGCTTCACTCAATTCGTGAGGTACCCACCTTTCAAGCTTTTTCACCTTACCAATTTGCTTCAAGTGGATTAAAACAGTTTTATCACTAACACCGCAGCCTGCAGCTAACTCGGATGTGGTTTGCGATGGATCCGCTTCCACAATAGCCTTCAATTCTTCATTATCAACTTTGGTCTCCGGCCGTCCACGGGGCTTGTTCTGCAGGTCGAAATTTCCAGAACGAAAACGTTGGAACCAAAAACGCACTGTGTTTTCTTTTGCGGCACCGTCGCCATACACATCATTAATCCTTCGAGGCGTTTCTTCAGCACTGGTGCCACGGTGGAACTCGTACTCGTAAATAACGCGATATTTCAAGTTTTTCATTTTGTAAATTGAGTGACGCAAAGAAAAAAACAATTTAGGAAAAAACAAATGAATTATAATTTTCAAAACACAAATACATGAGTAAATAGCTGTATAAATTTGGATTTGGAATTCCTAACCAAAGAGAAGATATTTGAGATCAAATTTGCCAGTACGGCAAAACGCCAATTTCATATGTAAGGACCTAATAATAATATGAAAATTGGGAAAACAATTGAATCAAAAATTCTTACATTTTACTTAAGCGCGAGGAAATCTCCGTTTGGTAAGCAGTGCCACGATTATTTGCGATTTCTTTTATCAATCAGAAAATACCAATATCGTGCCATGGTGCGATTAGTGACTCTAACTACGTTTAAAAGCAATTTGTCACAAATTTCTTATTAACTTCCGGCTTGCCCGGGTCGTATCGCACGCCACCTTTTATTAATATATTAGAAATATTAAAAATGGAAACCTGCGATTAATTATTGCCATTCGTAAGCCAGAACAAATGAAAGGATTAATATTGACCTTTAGGCAGTATGGTGATAAAAATCTGCATAAGAACTTCGGAAAATTTCTTTAACTTTCGGCATGTGTGTTTTTTTAAAACCTGGGTCACGTTATAACATAACATTTTTCGGTCGAAGTTTTCTTAATTTTTAAAGACCAAAATTACCGCATGAATATTAATTAGCTTTACTGTACTGAAAAAAGGAATAATACACACCATTTTGCACAAATTATAAAGGCTTACCCAAGCCAATTTTTTTCTACAAATGGTAATTTTATTCGTCCGGGGTCTCACAACCCCGGAAGAATAAAATTTTGGTATAAATTTTAATTTCTTTTTATATAAATATTTTAAATAAATAATTCAGGCAGTATAAAGATAAATGTTATTTTATTATAAAAGTTCTGAAAAAAAAATCCGTAGAGCTCATTCTCCGTGATTGACACTCAACTTTTCCCGGTACGCATTTGTTTGAGACTGAAAAAAGATCATTTACCTACTTATTAAGAAATTAAATGTCTGCAATATAGCAAATCCGATTCGTCCGATACCGCAAAATTGAGAACAATTTTATAAAAATTGATTGATTGTTTTTAACAAATAGTTTATCGGATTAAAATCCATATGCTGCATTGTAGGTATTTCTTTTCTTAATAAGCGCCGAGGGAAGTTGCATGTCAGTTACGGAGGAGTATATTCAAGGAAATATACATGGCGCGGCCATTTTTTTCAGAAATTTTCTAATAAAAAAATATTTTAGTATGAAACTAAATAAGTGATAAATAAATTCTCCCAGGATAGTGTAACCCTTTCAGTAGATCTCTTTTCATTAAAGAAAGACAATCGAATTAAGCCAATTACTATTATCGCAAGTGTAAGCCATGTGTACGTGGTACAGTGTTTCGTTGTTCTGGTATACCCGTAAACATCAACACAATGAAACTATGTGCGTCGTACGCACGACTAACACATACTACAATCGTCTTTCTTAAGTGGAAAGAGGTCTACTTCTCAGAAATACTCATTAAACGTCGAAAATGTTCTCGAAGTAAGCACTATTATTGCAAACCGACGTTTATTTACTCTAGAAAACTTTAGGTACACGTGGGCGGTAAGGAACTAACCAACTAACAAACTTGTCAGTTATTTCGGTTATAATTTCAGTCAGAAATTTGTAGGAGCCTTCCTTGGATCTCTCCAACGTGACCTATTCATCATGTTTTCTATTTAAATACTGTCAGCATTTACATTTAATTTGAAACTCCGTCTCTCTTTCATTGTACGGTCTTAAATACCTTTGGTCATCGCAAGGCACGAAGGTTTCGTGGAATGACCCTTGGTCAAAATATAAAAGAAAGGATGATTAGACAGAGAAAATTATTAGACCTCCGTGGAGACATGCACTGGACAGATCTAGTGTAGGTTTCGAATACCCAATTCAGAATGCGTAAATCTGCGATAGATCGAGTTAAATATATTACATGGACAGAAGTTCGGGAGACAATATTCATTTTAAAAAGAGTAAGAATTAATTATCGAGTATTCTATACATCTCCAGCGCTTTCGTTGACAACTTTAACAAAACAAATTAAAATTAAAGAACAAAGGAAGCAAACGAAAATGAAAAAGATCAATTAGTGTATATTATAGATATCTCACAGAGACGAAACTGTATTAATTATGGGAAAGTAGGTATAGAAGTCATTTGGGTGTACACAGGACTTATGACCTGTCTTTTTATGGTTGGCTTAAGTGATCACTTTACACAATTGTAACATTCGCCATTTCCACCCATGATTGAATATACCATGCTTATTCATTTTTTGGAAGTTGTATATATGTTCAAATTGCGTGGAGAGCTTTCATATATGAGTTGTAAGTTGTGTACAAAGCTATTTTCATTCCCCTAAATCCCCACAGATGTCGCTAATGAGAAAATCTACATTGATTTTTTACGGAATTTTGAGAGCAATATACTTTATTGTGTGTAATGAAATTCATCCGAATACTTGCATTACACTAGGATACGCCAGGAAATATTATTTCCAATTTTTGTTAAATTCCTTTTTTACCAGTATTTACAATTCAGAATATTTTGAGTTTGTTCAAATCTTTCAGAACAGTGCTGGATTTATGTCACAGAGACATTATATAATGTCTCTGTGACATAAATCCAGCACTGTTCTGAAAGATTTGAACAAACTCAAAATATTCTGAATGAAAAAGATCGCTAATATACGCAGCTACCAAATAGTGAAATCAAGCTCTTCGGTAATGTTAATCCTCGCATTTTATTATTAAATCGAAACTTATAAAGATACACGGTTATAAGGTCACAATTTTCAATAAGAAGAAATGATTAGCAGAGTTGCTAAGATACAATAAACATAAATATTAGGTTTTGCTAAAAATGAATGAAGAGTTAAAACATCGACAAACAGATACCTTTAAACCTTTGATTATAGTTCAAGTTCGCGGATGAGTACAATTATTATCTATTGTATTTTACCCCCTGGATAAACATAAACAGCGCGTTGTTCAAAACAAGTCCCGGGGAGGCCTGTAGACCTATAGTCGCTCACGTTCCATTGTAAGGCGAAAGTAATAATCCCGGCTCCTTGTTTAAAAGCATAACCGTGTTGACAATGGTGACAGCTAAACTTTGTATTATATTAACACGAAATAACGAATAACCGCTTCGATAAAATAACACTATTATTATTTCAAACACACAAATGTCACGGTAGAATATAATCAAGTCCCTGTTAGTCGACGACGGCCGGATGTTTAAAATATAGCATTCCAAGATGTGATTTGATAAAATGAAAAGAATTTTATTTACACGAAATTCCGTTTGCAAATAATATGAACAATAGAATATTTTGTTTGGCTTAAGATGTTTGTCCATTACCTAGAATCAATATGGACGAACAAACTCAATCCTGGCCAATGAAAGCCGTAAAGAACTGGTCACAGTTTGGTTACTCTATTATCTCAATACCCAAAATATTGAAGTATCTACTTGCTAATGATAATCATCATCATTATTCTTGGCACTACAACCCTTGGTGGGTCTTGGCCTCCTCAATAATTTTCCTCCACTCATCTCGGTCTAGTGCCAGCTCTCTCCAGTTTCGAAGCTCTAAGGCAGAGATATCTTTGAGGACGTTGTCACTCCATCGCTAATGATAATATAATGAACAATATAATGATAATAATGAATAATAAGGATAATAGGATAATAGGATAATATAATAGATAGTATAATGGACAGTGCTAATGATATTATATCTTACTTACAGCTCTCTCGAACTCTTCAACGGGAATATTGAGAGAAGTGATGAAGAATTAATGAAAGTAATGTTGTTAAGTAAATTCATACCCGAGTTAAATTTCCAAACATAATTTTTTACCCTTAAGCGCGACGGTATGGAGAATTTTAACAGTACAGAATGAAACGAGTGATTACTCTTAATGATATAGTTTTGAAATTCCGAAAAATTATTGCTAGTTTATGAATGCTCATTTTTTCAGTACCTAATCATTATTTAATTTTAACATATTATTTGATTTGTATCATTATTAAAATTCTTTATTTAAAAAGTAGTCAGTTTGTCTTCAGCTGTCGATGAAAAATTCCGATTTTATCGAAACTACACAGTTGTGGAAAAATAAAAATATTTTTTTATAAACTCAAGTAGAGATAACATAGTAAATATAATCAAATATTTTTAATAATATATTGATTCTCTACAATGCAAACGCCAATTCCATCAATAAATAATAAGTGTACTACAAATGTAATTGAATTGATAAAATACAGGTTGTGAAGTGTGCACTGCACTGTGTCTGTTCGTATGGAGGTCTTACTCACACTGCCGTGTATTATCTTTAGATTTTAAATAATTGGCGTACGACCATAATTTATCTTCATGTGAATTTCTCCACACGAGTGCACATTATAACAAAAGCATCTTCTGGCGTTTTCCATACAATATCGAGACGCTATTGAAAGCAAGATACAAGATAAATTAATGCGAGAACATTTTGCGAATGTGCGGGCTTATAAATTTACTGAATATTATTAGATGCAATATATTTATTTCAGTATACGGCACAGAAGTATCTTTTACATAATAATATAAACAAGAAATCAAAAGAGTAGAACAGCAAAAAATTACAGAATTGACAGAGTAAGATAGTTGTTTAATGTTATAACAGTAACGAGCTTTGTTTAAAGGTTTTTATTATTATAATTCAAATAGTACCTGTCTACTGTAAGTACGAAAAGTGATGACAAAATTAATACTATTATCCTTTTCAAATTTCTTAAAACAAAATAATCACATCTTAAAGGGGGCCATAATTGCATTTAGAGCACCAATAATTATCATAGCCAATAAGAACCTGTCAAAGGAAACAAGACTAGCGGTACACAATGGCATTTTAGTGCCAACTTCACTTCAACTGTCACTTAGTTTAATAGGGATAGTATTGCACTCCATTTCAAGAAACATGTACCTATCCAATTAATGCAAATGTATCACTTCTCATTGTACCCGATGTTCAAAAATTTGACATTCTGAACTCAAAAATGTTTTCTTTTGATGATCATGAACTCGGGGTGTACCTACTCGTAAAGTTTCTATGAGAAATATTAAAACGTAAGTCAAATGTCACATTTAAACACAAACATTTTAAATGTTTACATTTTCTTAAAGCTTGAGGTCTTAAGAATGTCTGGTAAAAATTTCAAGCAAAATTTCAAAAATATAATAAAACACGCAGGTAGCTGCTAGTCGAGCTCTTTCATAATAGAAACGTTAGACCAGTTTCTATTATGTTTGTGAAGAGTGCCCGATAATATGGGAATTCTGAGCAAGGCGAAGGACTTATATTATGGACCTGGTAAGTTAAAAAATTTTGCGATTTATTCAGTGCTCAATTTTAAAACACGTTTTACTCAAAACCATGTTTTGAAAATCGATGACTAAAATATCTCAAAAACCACCGAACTAATCAACTTGAAATTTCTAGTGGTTATTCTATACATAATTATCTAGTCTTTGTCATTAGATTTTCTTTAGGTGACTTAACGAACCATAATAAACCTAAATTTTTCCCTAAAAAACGCAATTTTAAATTCAAATGCCCGCCATTTTGGAAAAATCCTTATTTTCAAAAATCCCTACGTCAAAGACTAAATTATTGTGTCAATTTTGATAAGCTTTTTGTTTTTTTTTTATTCTGATGATTATAGATGAAATGGGAGTGGTCACCGCGGAGGACCTTTTTTTCAGCAGTCGACAGAACCCAAAATATTTCCGCTAATGTTGAATATTTTTTAATAAAAAAAACTTAGCATATTCATAAAAGTATCTACCTTCATGTAGAAATAATATCAATACCATAACTTGTATAGATTTCCTTAAAAAAATTCACAAAATATGCCTTTTTTCACGCTTCGTAGATAGGTATTCCCTCTTAAAGATTGAAGATAAAATAGCAATATTGTTATTCTGAGAATGGGGATATAGAATATGTGATAATGAATAAACAATTATTATTATAGTTTGACAATAATTGGAAAAAAATAGTGGTTCAGACCATGAGCTCGCTGTCAAAACCTCCACTGAACTCACGCTCACTGAAGTATCTGCCTCGCTTTCCACTCGAGGGAGGTGCAGGGAATGCCCCCTGTAGGCTGCCTGTAGGCTGTAGGGGATGGAGAAAGTGTTAACATAATTTATGGTGAAATATACCCCTTACAGATCGGGGGGTGCCATTCTTCACCAAGGCTGGCATTTCACCAGCAAATTTCTAATACCGTTAGTTCAAAATATATTAAGCAGAAGGATGTGTTCATTATGTTTTATGAGAGCGCAGGTATATTTTGTTTCCAGTTAATATAATTGATTTATGTGCGTTACGTGTGATGTCAAATTAAATAATGGGTTTTTGACACAGATTAAAAACAATTTTGGGAGAGTTATACTGCGCTGTATATTTTCTCCCTAATATTTGGAAATTGATGGTGGTTAACCCTCGTTAGGTAACTATTAGATGTTCTTAACATGTTTATTAAATTGAGAAAGAAATATTTAATTCTAAAACTATACATTAAATATAAAAACTATAATATATATTATGAAATTTTTCTAGATGGAAGAGCATATAATTAGCTTACAATTATATTATCGACACTCTAGGTAGATAGGTACATTAATATGTTATATTCGTATAGGGATAGAATTCCACTTTTCTCCCTTAATTCCTTCCCGACTTATATATGTCATTTCATAATTTTATTGTTTATAGCGTTAATTGTGAGGTAAGACATTGTACTATTTTAAAAAACTAACAAAATTTATATAAACCACTTAATCAATTGCACGTCGACTAGTTTAGATACTACTGAATCGCCGTCAGAGCGGATGCGTACTAACTGATCCTTGATTTTTTTATTTACTGTCACGTTTTGATTTCACTGCAAAATACAAGTCGCTAATCCGTAGAGGAACATCACCTTCTTATTTAGTAGTTTATACACTCGTGTATTCTCACAGTAGTCAGGTAGTCCTGTCTCACGTCCTTCACGATATTATCGTCTTCCCTGTGGTCACATCCCTCGGAATTGCTGATGTGTCCGGCGCCTCTTCATCAGGCGATCTTCCGTGTTGGGGCGTAATTCAGCGTGCAAAACTCGCAGTTCGCCAGGGCGCTTTTTCCCTAAAAACTTTAAAATATTTTGAAAGTACTATTTTCTCCCAGACATTTAGCGAATAACCGGCGATATCGAGATCCAACCGGGAACCGTTCCGTCCGGAATGGACGGAGCTATTTCGAGCCGTTATTAGTTTTGATTGATATTGATTGAAGATAAATAAATACAGCGATAGCTAAAACGAGTATCGGTTGTTTCGCCTCGCTGGGAGACGGCTTCGTTCGCTTCCCGGCTCCCCCCGGAGCCGATAAGGAAGACGCGAGGATATCACAGCCGACACCGTAATACGTACATGATACGCGTACCTGACTCGCCCCCCTCCCCCAGACGTGACAGACGCGGGATCAATATTTTTCATATCCACGTGTAATATTAAACCAATATTCTGTATCATCAATATCTGATTACCTCCTCGCCTGCGTTAACTTCTCGCTTCGGATAATCGTAAATGAAAAGTACGCATGCAAAATGTGATTTTTATTTTAATTTTGAGTTATCAATTACTAATATAGTTTTCAGAGAAGCAATCCCTCTCATCGTCAGGTATGAGAGGAACTGCTCCTCTCGAAACTAACTAACCATCACGCCGTTTCCCTACAGGAGTAGGCAGAGATAATAGAATACCATATCTGACGGTACCACTTTTCACAACTATTTATAAGACTTATGTGAGGCCTCTCCTAGAATATGCCTCTCAGATCTGGAATCCATATTTTGCTGTGTTAAGAGACGAGCCACAAAATTGCCCTTGGATCTTAAAAACCTGGAATATGCGGAAAGGCTGAGAGTATTGAAACTGCCCACTCTTCAGGAGCGACGAGCAAGAGGTGACCTCATCGAGACGTTCAAGATTCTATCGGGCTACTACAATATTTCTAATATGACAGATATGTTAGTATGTGTTTGTATAATACTTAAAGTAATATTCTTCTATCTTGGCACACCACGTTTGCTTCGGCTACATTCACACATCTTCTCACGCATGCTCTAGGGTTGTTGAGGCTTTTAACGGGGCCATCCTCCACTTGTAGTATCTGATCTTGCCAGGTCTTTCGCGGACGCCCTCTATTCCTGTTGCCTTTAACAGCCACCCCCATATAATTTCTCAACCATGCTTTCCCTGATCTTCCGTACTACATGACCAAACCATCTCAGCACTCCTTTCTTTATTCTATCTACCACACTACATTCACTCATAACATTTACTTTTGCGCATTCCTCACTCTATCAACCAAAGATATTCAACATAAGTGCCTCTTGTCATTTCCATCGTATTTCCACCATATTCAGTCTACTTTCATTCTTTTTTGCTAATTCCATGCTTCATTTCCATATGTCAGAGTTGGCACTAGAACACCATTATGAACATTTCGAAACTATAGTAGTAATTTGAGTACATATTGTACTCATTGTACATATTTTACATATTGAAAATATGTAAAGAAAAAAGCGTTACAGAAAACCAGGAATACTTTAAGCTTATGAGAAATAGAAACCAAATCATAATGCCTATATAATTAAACAAACCCAAATGCAGAACCATTATATTTATAAAGCCATTAACTACTACAATAATCTACCTATCGAGATACGCTGCATCAATAACCTTTCAGAACACATTTTAAAAATTAAAACCTTCCTAAAATCCAACTTTAATTCATAAATCATTTAAACTTATTATTAAATGAATATTAAAACGTATTATTAAATTACTTGCATACCTATGTATCTATATGCAAAATAAAAACTGATGAAGTCTACGTGACATGACAAAGTACTAAAAAAATGACAATTTTTTTAATTATCATAATAATCAAAAATTAAAAATTAAATACTCATTTTGTATGTGTAGTGCAAAGTTAAAATAAAAATCATATTTAAAATTAAAATATTTACATATTATTAATAAGAAATTAAAATATTGACATTTACATTTATGGAGCACCAAAAAAAATATTCACAACGATACCACGTGACCTGTGTTAAACATTGATTCGTACATGAAAATGGAAAAAGCGATTAAATAAATTCACAGATAATGCGATGTGGATATGTGCATACCTGTAACAAAATATCTGTTGGAGAATTTGACTTGCCTATTGGTCTAGCGGTAAGAAACTAGCCTAGTAGCCAAGGTCAAGCATTCTTACCTCACCCTGCAGACTTAGATGTCATTATTTTACGAAACAACCGTTTAGATTTGTTTGAAAAGAGCGAAAATATAAATTTGGCATACATCCGCGCCCGCATCTCCGTATTTTTGTCACTATTAAAAAATACTCATATTAATCGACAAGCTTTATATGTACGTATGACAAAAACTTTTGTTGACATCATTTTGCGGCTGCTTGCTTTTTGTTAATTTACAAGTAGGCGAAGCGCCGTTTTAAGAAGTGAGAGGGTTTGTTGGTTTAGGGGAAAAATCAGTAAAACTTTGTTTACTTTGTGGAGCTCCCAAAACAGCTAAAGCGAGCCGTCCATTAGCATGACCAAAATCGTTCCAGGGCTCCGAGTACACAACATGTCGGTCGCTGTAGTGGCGAAAACCGGGGTCAGTTTTTCTGTGTCCCTAAGTATACGTCAATGTGTACAAGGTTGGACCTTCGGAAAGTGAGTTAGTTTTTATTTATTTATTTACTCCCAAGGGGCTTATATAAGTAATAATATGAAAATACAATAGATGTAACAAAATAATGTGATTGAACATTGTAACTTAAATTTGTTAAAATATAATAAAATAAGATAATACTGTTTAAAAAATAACCCATAAAAACCAAGTTTTTATTACACTCCCTTTCTTTGTAAAATATAACAACAATTAAAGACGAATTAAAACATATAACATAACACTAAACTTACAGTAATTTAATATATTTCTAAAATGTCAGATGTTTTGAGCTTTGATAAGACACTTCATGTTTTGAAGATTAAATTCTAAAAACATTTGTCAGTCAATTTAGATTTTCGACATTCGTAGTGAAGTACCTATTATGTGTACCGACGGAGTAATTCAAATTTAGAAAATATTCCGCGGCGTTATCGGGCCGCCGTTGTTGTAATCAAACTTTTCAAATTATTCCAATTTGAAAAAACCAATAAAATTTCTAAAAATGCGAAATTATACTATAATTTTTAATTTTTTTTAACGAAAATTTGATAGATCTTCTTGATCGTCGCCACGAGTCTACTTGCCAAGTTTCAGCTCGCTTGGATCACGAGAAAAGGGTTGAAAATCGATCCAAAGTTTTTTAAACCGGCAAGCCGGCAAGCAAGCAGACGATAATATAAAGGGAGTAAAAAAAAGGATTAATTAATTCATTGCAGGTTTTTACATGAAAAATATTAATATACAATAAATGTAGTATAATAGAGCAATATATTGTAATTTCAATGTGTTAAAATAAAAATCCATTTAAAAAATTTAGAAATAATTCATTCAATGCAAAAGAGAGGACACGTAAGATAAACAATACAAAACATGAAGAAGAAAACATTTTAAGAAGGTTTCTGAAACTCCGATTGTCGAGCCATTAAGGTTTTTAAATAGTCTTGTCATATTTCTAAGTATTCCACATTTCTAGCATCTTCACATATAAGTTTTTTAAATATTTTTTTGCAGTTATTATTATTTATAATGTACACGTGATGGAACTATTATACGATGCTCTCGAAGTAATTAATGAGTGAATTACGTATTTCGATAATAAAATATTCATAAAAAAACATCAAGAAATTTTGAAATTAGAGTCAACAAGCATTTAAGATGTCTTAACAATAATCATATAACTTAATAGAATTTAATCACTCTTTCGATATAAATACCGGTTTCAAAATTGTACATAACAATACAAGAGGTTTTCATTTATCAAGAAATATTATAAATAAGGAAATGTATTAAAAGAAACTTAAATTTTATAAATAATCAAATAACCTTTGTAAACAGCCCTCTCTTAAAGCTTTTCCCTTTAAGTATGTAGATACTTACAAACTCCTCCCACCATCACCAAATCTGTCTATATTTGATTATTAATATCATGAATATTAATACATTCATTGTCATGAAAAAGGGAGCATCGCTCCCGAAACATATTGAATTTTTTAAACAAAATCTAATTGCGGTTCAAAGTTTTCATTATTACTCCCATTCTTTTAACTCGTAGCGTCCGCTTGTCGGCTTGTCTGCTTGTCGGCTTGTCTGCTTGTCGTTTGTCTGCCGAAAAAACTTTGGATCGATTTTGAACCCTTTTCCCGTGATCCAATCCAGCTGAAATTTTACAGGCAGATTGGCGTCGATAAAAATGATCTAACAAATTTTTGTTTAATTTTTTAAAATTATTTTAATATAATTTTGAATTTTTCGAAATTTTTACGGTTTTTATTACTTCCTTTCGTAGCGTCGCCCGACTCGAGCCCGACGTGGAGTAGGCGCGAAACCTGTTTCAACTGTTCTGTTTTCGTTAATAAATGAGAAAGGGAGTATACTTAAGTTTGGTTTTTATGGGTTAGTTTTTTTAATTTATAAAATGTTTCTACAAAGTGAATTTGAAAATTTTGAAGAAATAAAATATTCAATTTTTTACACGTAAAAACTCGTCAAAATATTTAGTATTTATAAATACAAAATATTTTAAACTGAAGTTGAAGGTGATTTGCGTTTGGATTTAATTTGTTTTAATAACATAATAATATAATTGGATTTAATAACACAATATACAATTCTTAGGAATTTCTGCAATTATACTTGGAAAGAATTTTAAATTATTACGTAGAGGATATTTCATCCATAAATACTCAACTAGACGTATAACTATTTTACATAGAGTTTACAGAAATTTAAATGCATGTGTCGTCCTTTAATTGTGGTATCCATATGTATAACATTATTTTTCCTTGAAATGTAGGTACTTGGGTCTTCGTGTCGGATGAACAAATGAAATAAATGTCGCCTAGATCAAAACAAACCATTTTTAAAATCATTTACGGAATCTGGTAGATTATTTATTACATTCTTTATTTGGGGACGTAAGGACCTGAATATTTATTGCTTTTACATCATCTAATCTCAAACGCTTTGATACGGCTGGAGGGAGAAATTGTGATGGATGGGGTCCTTAATGGGCCGTTGAAGGGTGAAAATAAGTGACTGGATTTGACGCGCATCGCCGGGCATACTATATTCAAAAGGACGTTTTTTTAATACATACTGATTTCTTATAAAGCATTGAGTTTCTAAGCTAAATCTGTTGCAACCAAATTATTCCGAATTATTGTCATATTAACCTGCAGCTGGAATCACATCATAGCGATACATTTTTAAATTGAAATGTAGGCATTGCAATAAAGCATATTTTTGGTTTGTTTAATACTTATAACATTAAATATTATCAAAATTTGTGTTTCTTCTCTTTACATAACTTTGATTTAATTTGGTAATAAATTAATCAAATGTCCATACTTTGAGTACAAAGGAAAAAGTAAAAATAATTTATTTTGTTTAAAATAAATTATTGTCCTTAGCTGTTTATAACTGTTTGACGAATTTTTTTCATTATTTTATAGGTTTAAAGATATTTAAATAAACTGCACGCTTATTTGAATTTGTATTTGATAGAAATATTAAACGAGTATAATCTATTTTAGTAATAGAGCAATCAGTATTTTAATAGATGTTTCAAATATAAAATATACGCACCTACATATTATAAATGTAAGGTATTTTCAACAATTTTCCGATGAGCTCAGGAAAATCCCAAAATAAAATCTTGACAGTTTTCTTGCGTGCAAAGCTTTAAATCAAAATTACAAAGGTGAAATAAATTGGTGATTTATTTCCGTTGATATAACTTTTAAAGCCTCTGGCTTGAAGGGAAGCTGTACTCAACTCCTCACGTCTACCAAAGCGAAGGCAATAAAAACATTTCGGTACTGAATAATTAATCCGGGACCATATGAAACATTCTTAACTGTGAACTACTCGATTTGTTATATTTTCAAACATTTTTTCTTAATAATAGTATTCACAGATGTAGTTTAAAAATATTATATACATACATTTTCGGTACAATCGCGTTTGATTTTTTTTATTTTTTTATTTATTTCTTAAGTTAGTTAATATTACAATTTGTATATTAACTAGTATTTAATACGTTCATTCTTAAATCTATTATAATATACTATCCATGATAACCTACATATTTACATTTACATCTAATCTAATCTATGGTACAATCTATAATATAATAAATAATACATCTTATGATCTACAATTCTATACTATTTTTACAATAATTATAGCATTTGTTTTTGAATTCATTCATCTTATTTATAATCTTCATGTTTTCTGGAATCCCATCGTATATTTTTACACCTCTGTACATTAGACAGTTCTGTGTACATATATACTTTTTTCTTATACTGTAATCTTATTCTATTCCTATTTCGGGTGTTATATGTATGTACATCACTATTTTCAATAATTTTGTTTAAAAAATGTTTTGGCATTTTGTTATTGAAAATTTTATGTATAAATGTTATAAATAATTATTTTTTTAATTTCCATCTAATTGAGTGCTTTTCTCATTTCTTCAATTCTGATATATTAACTTTTTTTAATATGATTCCATTGCCCTGCTTTGCATCACTTGTAGTTTCTTGATGTTTCCTTCATTGGCCAGATACAAGACTATAGCACTGTTGATGTGAGGAGTTATTATAGTTTTGTATATTAACTCTGCACTATTTTTATTAAATTTTTTTAAATTGGTGAAACAGGTTAGGCAATAGATATTATCATTTACATAGCGAAGTTTAACAAATTTGAAATCAAACTGTATTAGAAATATTATTTTTGAAAAAAATTGACGAATGGAAACGTGGTATTAAGCACTCGAGCTGAATTAATGATTTTGCGACATGGTGAAAATACACTTCAAAATCAAATCTACTTGAGTTTAATTCTACCTACATTATATAATTGCGATACTAATCGAGTTTCAAGACATTTAACTAACTAAACGTCTTATTGACAGGTGAAGTATTAAATTGAAAACGAATGTTTTTAATTGAAATATTTGAATATAGAAATTTTTTTTCCATGTTTATAGCATTTACTTTGTGGTTGGACATAATTATTAATTTTAATTAAACAACTTTGTATTAACCACTTAACCAGTAACGGCACGTAATTTTAATATTAGAGTAAAGGAACACATTAGATGTCTTAAAATCAATAACTTTTCCGAATTCGCAAACCATCTTTTGGAAACAGGCCACACGTTTAAAAAGGAAAACGGTATCGACGTTCTACACGTAAACAATAGGGGCCTAAGATTAAATAACTTAGAAATACTAGAACCAAAAAAATGCCTGAACACTAAAGCGAATATAATTAACAAACAGATAAATTTTTTGAATAGCCCGTTACTTGACATATTCCCCATTTCGGCGTCCACTTTTCAATTACCCCCACCATAGCTGTAGCCACGCCCACGTTCAAAAATTGATTTGTTTGCTCGAATAGATAATGGATAGTTAGTTTGCGTCCGTCCTGATGTAGATACGGTGGTATCGAAACCGGCAGACGTAGAGTTTTTAGCCGAGTGGTTAATACAAAGTTGTTTAATTTAAATTAATAGAAAAATGTTTTTATTTAAATACTTCATTCGTCAATGAGAGGTAGAGGTTTCCAAACTCGAATATTAAAATGCTTAATTATACTCACGTACCTACCTGAATAATATATCCATTTAAAAAAATGTCTATTTCTTCTTACAATATTTCGAATCATAGTAAAATTATTTATCACTTGTTAAAGTAAGGGGCAAATAAAGTAAAGAAAGTAAAATATTCGTTGGATGCTGAAACGGGGCAAATGGAGAAGGCTGCTGGGACTTGTCACGATCTTTAGTTACAAGTTTTACCAGTTTTGAACCCAACAGGTCCGATTCCTTTCCTTTGTTTTTTTTTTCTATAAAACAAGCGCACATTCGGTAATTGTTTATTTTTATTTATCATAAATAGATACATAAAAGTCATAATAAAAAAATTACATATGACACTAGGGATCACACAATATTCTGCACTAAAAATATTTTTAAAAATGAAAAAATGTGGGATACACATACGGTCTTTTTATAGAAAAATATCTGAATTCAATAATTTAGAAATTTCGTCGATTCGTATTAGAACATTCTTGTATGAAAATTAGTGATGCAACGAATACGAATATTCGTATTAGCCGAATAGTAGATATTTACCGAATACTCGTATTTGCCGAATATCATCACGAATATTAAAAACAAACTAATTATAACTGAACGCAACGCAAATTACAGTTTGGCTGTGCACCGTGTATCCGAACACACCTGCGCACTCTATTATCAAGGATTACCCTAACATTGAAAGAATGGATTTGTATAGTTGTTAATTGTTACTTGTTTCACAGCATAACATGAGTTCTTTCATCTAGTTTCGTTGGGTTATTAATAAGGTTAGGTGCTCATTTCATGTAGTTTTTGTTTTGTAATACATATTCTTTGTTCTATTTTATTTACATTGTGTGTAAAAGTGTTAACTCTAATAAAATAATTTCAAATTAAATCTAATAACATCTTAAAATCTCTCGTAAGCATGAAAAAAGTGATATTTATTTTCGACCGCCGGGAAAGGAGGTACAAACGGCTAAAATAAATATTGTGCTTTTTGAATAAAAATTTGCCGGCGGTAAATTTTAATTATTTAATCTCTTAGTAAAAAAGCTCATGAGAGACCCAGCAACAACAACTAAGTCAGAATGGCGAGGGCCCGCCTACAATAATTACCTTGTTGAATTATTCGTATTCGTATTCGCCGAATAGTAGGCTTGATATTCGTATTCGTGAAAGTAGTATTCGTTGCATCACTAATGAAAATAGTCTTAGACCGGGTATTTTTACGTGAACTAGGCGGCTCCGATTCGGGGTACCCGCACTTGAGAAAACCCTAGTCACAAGAAAATGCAGACTTTTTGTTTATGATAAAAAAATATCCTATCGTTATTGAGTAATTTAGAAATAATGGGAACATTACGTGGGGGAAAGTAGAGTGTGGAGCGGTATACGCCACGTTCACAGGTTTGTTTTAGAGATAAGGAGGCCTGATTGCGTCACGGAGGATTGATAAAGCCTTATCTCAGAGCCCAGGCCTTGGGCGGGCAGCGTCAGGCTTGTACCGCGCTAATTCCCGCTGGATTTACTTTACATTCTCATCAGTCGGGTGTACAACTATCCACGGGATCATCTTCATGAGCAGTGTTCAAATTAATGTCCCGTGTCTTTAGATGTGTGCCGGTACGTGACACGTGAGTGTACAAGCGCGTGCAGTGTATAATGCCTTGTTACCAATTGCCACACGCCCGACTATGAGCCACCGAGCAAATTATTAAAGCAATAAAATTGAATGCGCTCGGTTGATATCAGAATTCTTAAGAATTACAGCATGACCCGTTTATACAACCCTATACAAAACATTTCTTTAAGAATATTTTAAAAGATAAATAAGTTGCAATGAAGGATCTCATTCTCTAATAGCTCCATCAAAACAGAGTACCTACCTATATTTTTTGAAACACATAAAAACCTAAGAATCATTTTCAAAATCTACTAGTATTTTTTTTTTTTTTTTATTAAAAAAAATAGGGATGCGAACACGGAATTTGTGTGACATCAATATTCTTACTATTTTCAAATTAAGCTAAATGCTTGTGCTATGAAAATAGGACTAACTTGCTTGTCTGGAGTGAGATACGAACCTGCGACTTTTGGATCACGAGGCGAGAGTCCTAACCACAGGACCAACAAGCTACTCGCTATTTATTTCTTGTCTAAAAAATATAAAACAATGCATACAAATGCTAGTTCTTTTACTATTTAAAAACCTCAAAAGAAACTATTTGTATATTTTAAACATTTTTGCTGCCTTCGACGATCATCTCGAATATTTTTATAAGGTAACAGAAACAGAAGAGGTCCGCGAAAGGCCTGGCACGATCAGATAAACCAAAAATGTAAGACGTTAAAAATTTATACAACCGAAATGCTTGTACGAGAAGATGTACGAACGTGGTGCCAAAAATGATGTTCCAGCATAGAAGAGTGCGACGTTCTATTCTCTCTGTTTCTTCTACGTAATTCTTAAAATGAATTGAAAGTCACGAAATAATAATCTTTCATTTGTCTGAAATTGTAGTGAAGTGATGTATATGTTTATAATAAAATTCCCGGTATTAAATTGTCTGACGGTGTTACAATTAAGTGGTAACCCGTGCTAGAGATAACATTTATCTAATCCCAATCATGACTCCGAAATATACAACCCCAGAAATATCGACAGAGTAATGGCTCTAGAACGATTATCGCTCGCCCATTAAAATAAACAAATTTGATTTCAATTGAGTGTCTACTTATTTTCCTTGTGATTAATTTGATATAAAACATTATCCGGGCATTTGTAACTTCATGTATATTCTTTGAAATATTCTAGAATGTTTTGCATTAAAATATTCGTTGGTATTTTGACAGAACTGGAAACCACAGAAAAGAAAACGGCGCGCTGTGGAAATAAATATTAGCCAGTATAAATAGAAGCCAAGTATACAAAAAATACCTGCTAGCGGCCACGCGTGTTAGTAAAAATAATATTTACTACTAACGTGATAAAAAAATATTTATAATAAAACTGCCAACTTAAACAAGTGGAACTTTTTTAAGGATGCGACAAAAAACTTCAAATACTGATAGTACAGTAGCCGACAAACATCTTGAAATCTACGGCGTAGTGGGGGGAAGTTTGCGCATCTACCTTTCCACCAACGAGACCCAAATTTCGTCTTCTGCGCATTCCCCCACTACGCCAAAGAATTTCAAGTTTGCCGGCAACTGTACTCACCGGCTTCTATCTAAGGATCTACAAGAAAGGCGGGGCACAGTCGAACGCGCACCTTTGAGTAGCGTCAGTGCACTGGCCGCATGCGCCGTTTAGCATCAAGCTCTTCACTTCTTTCCACCAATTACATGGCGGATAACATAAGTGATACTTCCTCCTCCATATTTACCCCTTCCCTCTCCACATATACATTTCCTGTACAAATCCACACCGTTTGACCGATCTGACCAAAATTTTGCATACTTATTCTTTAGGACCCGGCGGATAACATAGGCAACATTTTCCTTGATATCCCATCCATTGATAAAATAGAAACATTGTTTTAATTAGAGGGTTTGCAAAACAATGGAACCTTTGTTTTCCTTTACAAACTTATTTTTAACTTAATCTTTAACGCCGGGTACGAACGGCTAGCTCACGGCCCTTGTGTGTTATGGTAATGGAACGTATTTTTGGTATTGTTTGTTATTTATTCGCCGTCCCAGTGTCGAAATTCAACCCTCGCAACAGATCACGGCCGACCCCGTGTCAACAGACAGCACCCGGTTTTCCGCCACATCCAATCAGCGGCGTCCCGTTCATTATCTCCGCTCCCCCCCCCCCCTCCACTCCCCCGGGTCCCTCCGCGGCTTTCATCAATCCAATTGGAACTAATCACACAAATTGTTGTTTTCTTTAAGCGAATACATGTGTGAAGCGACAACTATCGATTAACCTACATATTTACTGTCCACACACACTCCTTCTTGCAGTATTTGCAGATTACCAATTCATTAACTTATTATTAAAATGCTGTGTATGGAAGACCGCAATCAAACAAATTTCTGGTACTCTCGTCGACGTGCTCCTTTGATTGGTAAATAACATATTCAGACAGATAAATTATTATATACTTGTTTTAAAGGGGGACCAAAATATATTTAAGTGTAGTTTTCTGTCAAAAATTGGGCATCTATTGTGAAAGAATGGAACCTAGTGTTCTATTCCAAGTATTGTCATCGCTTTCCACTCCTTTTTTCCATCTTTCTGGCAGTATACGGATACCGCGTCGGAAGAATGCTTCTTCTTTTGAGACTATCCACGAATCTCCCTATTTTTGATATCTTCATATGACGTGAAATGTTGCTCAGACAGGCCATGCGCCATCGATCGAAACAAGTGGAAGTCAGAAGGAGCAATGTCTGGTGAATACGGCGGGTGGGGTAAAACTTACAATTAAACAATCAACCTAATAGGTTTTGATCGGCGCCGCAACGTGTGGACAAACATTATCATGCAGGAGTATAATTTTGTCGTGTCTGGAGTAGAAGTCAGCGCGCTTTTCCTTGAGTGCTCGACTCAATCTCATCAATTGTGTTCGGTAGACAGCCCCAGTAATGGTTTCGTTCATCTTCGTACACTTTCGGCATTCCGCTACGTTCTTTGTCTTCGATGTCAAATTCACCGTTCTTAAACTTTTGATACCACTCACGACAACTTCTCTCATTTAAGGCAGCCTCACCATATGCTGCTTCAAATTGATGAAGTAAATCAAAAGTTCCCGCAAATGGCGCTTATTCAGCTCAAAACTCGACATTTTCGCACACAAAATAATATGTTATACTGAATGTTATATATGTTATAAAAAAATCACTAATATTTTAGGTTATGTTGTTGGCACGTATTCAACCTTACGATAATGAAGTTTTACATCTGAAAATTTTAACCATAACCGTATATATATATATTTTTAAATAGAGATATGAACACGGAATACATGTCGCATCTATATTCTTACTATTTTCAAAATAAGCTAAACGCACGTGCTATGAAAATAGGACTAAGTTGCTGGTGTCCTGGAATGGGACTTGAACCACCGAATCACAAGGCGAGTGTCATAACACACGTCACAGTTTTAACGTTAATAAAAAAAAAATCTGACCGTAACGAAGATAGGTGAGACTTGAAACTTTCTTAAAAAAATAAATACAAATAAAGTGCGAAGATTAGATAATACATTTGAGAGGTTTATATGAAAAGTTGCAAAAAAATATTCATTTGTCGAAGTATTTAGACAATACGATATTTTTTTGTTTATAAGAACAATGATGTAGAGTATTAGGTTTTTTTAATCTAATACGTTGATTGCACATCGCAGAAAATCCTCTCAACATCTGGTGGAGCTTCTCCGAACTACATAAATAATTCATTCACAACCCGCGTTGTACAAATGTACCTATTACCGACGCAATTATTCCCGGGACGGGCGCAGGGAGACCGGACCGGTCCAGGAGCAGGGGGGAGGGGCGGTGAAGGAAGTTGAGGAAATGAAATTATTCCACAATGGATGTGTATCGCGGAGGGTTGGTAACAATTATTTGTGCTAATTAACTTCATTAGCTTCACTTCACGAGGGGGCGTGCTTCCGTCGTGACGTCATGTTCCGGGGTTCGTTTTCAACAAGAAATAACTTTTAAGGAACATAAAAACCGCAATGGAAATATTATTAGTTTGCAGCATTGTTTTATTGGAGTTCAACAGAAACCACGCTATTTCATTACCGAATAAAAATAAATGCATCGCATCGTTTAAATATTCCAACTCGCTGGAACCGTGCCGTGGATGATAGAAGACAGCAGAGATATAACATAATATATACGTAGAAAGATGGTAAGAAAGGTGGAAAGAAATATGTGTCATGGCTATGAAATTTCAAAAAGTAATAAAAAAAAATTCAAGAGCACATTCACATTTGTGAAGTTGTAATTTTTCAGAACAAAGTTCTGTGAAGTTTTTAAAAGCAAATTAATTAATCAATTAGAAAGACTTACAGAAAAATCTAATCCACGAAAAAATATTTTGGCTACTACCGGGATTCGAACCCGGGTCACCTCCTTTCCGGTGCCGGTGATCTGACCACTAAGGGCCGGTTGTTTCAAGTTGGATTAAAGTAAGCGTTCTCTTAAAGCATAGATTTTTACGTTCTCCACCAATCAGACAATCCGTTTTCGTAAAAATCTATGCTTTTATCGACCGCTTACTTTGATCGAACTTGAAACAACCGGGCCTAAGGAGCCTTGTAAATTTCCGTGAATATTTCGACCTTATATGTAATTCTCATTTTTATTAATTTATTAAGTCTCCTATAGCTTAGTGGTCAGAGCACCGACCCCGGAAAGGAGGTGACCTGGGTTCAAATCCCGGTAGTAGCCAAAATATTTTTTCGTGGATTAGATTCTTCTGTATGTCTTTCTAATTGATTAATTAATATAGTTTTAAAAAAAATGGTTTAATTTAGGATAACATGATGTTACTTTTCGGTGCCGATACACAAAAAATATATTCTATTGGTTGAACAACAATTGCAAATTTTGGCGTGGTCAGATAGGTTGTGTATACTTTTTGACTTGGCACTAAATCAAATCTTTTAATTAAACAATATTTTTTTTAACAAATGGATGAATTTATCAATTGACATAAGAAAAATTATGCATACAAATAATAAAATTAAAATTAATTAAGTTGAGTTAATATTAGGGTGAAGTATTAAACATTTAATACTCAACAGAACCACAACCACATCACCTGGAGAGCTAACAATCGTAAATACCTAGAAATTGCGTAATCTAAAAGTATTTGTAAAAAATCAGGGCATGTGAAATAATGATATGGATTTGCGACATGATAATTATACAAATGGTAATTATGCTGTCCGCACGCGCCCTGTATTCAGCGTTGATTCGTATAAAGTCCGCCATGTAAGAATGCCAAAACTAACACATAAACAAATAACTTGTGTGATATGCAGATCTGTAAATGTGTCAGTAGAAATCGTATCGTTGATTGGTCAAAGTCATGTCGTGACGGAAAAGCAATAAATCTTTTAGTACGTTTTCAACTCTCGAAGTGGATGCAAGCGCGCTCGCTTAAAGAACAATACGGTGACCATTGGTGACCGTTGAGTGGGGTAATATCTGCAGTCATGTATGCAAAATATATCGCCAATATTGGGAACGGGACATTGCATTTGACGATTTCACCGATGAAAATAATTTAATTTTTAATGTTTCTTTGATTGTGATGAGCACTTATACTTTTTTAAATTCATCTTTAATATTTGTTATATTTTTGGCCATTTTTTCTAGTTAATATTTTTTCCATTTTAAATTTTTTTTTCATAAACCTATGGTATTTTGATTTTTATATCATTTATGTAATAAAATATATATATCAAATTATTTTATTTAAGTGGTCCATTACCCTGAACCTAAATTTTTTAACATGATTTAAAAAATATATAGGTATGTGGTACCTAATGTTAAAAATAAAATCAAATAGTTTTGCATTTTTACATCATGGTCATCCTATGAGCTTTGGCATCTCTAACTGGCGGACAACAACAAAAATATCGTTGGTATAGTCTAAAACAGAGAAACTGAATACAGCGTTAAAGCCTCCTATTCGGTTTAATTTAACATGCAAATGCCTGTGTCGCTAGGACTTACCGCGACAGTATTAACACCAAAAAATATTTAACGACATTAATGTCGTAAATTTAAAGTGATATCGTACGCGCGTTTGTATGTGTCGTATTTTAAACCATTCGATATATTTTACTGCGAAAGTATTCGTCGTGTGAAATTTTACTACGCAAAGATAGTAAAGTGGATAAGGACGGCCATCAAAGTTGTATTCCATTTAAATACAACGCCATCACCTTTTATGTGTTAACTCCATTATATTACTGTTGAAAACAATAGGTAGAGATTAGAGATGGAAAAAACAGACGAAAAAAGGGTAGAGGTTTTAAGTGAGATGGTGGTGTGGTTTTAACATGCAAAATAAAATTATTTTAACTACGAAGCTTTATTTTTCGTACAGTCTAATTATATTTATAAATATAGTTGTCTTCTTTTACAAAATAATAAATAAGAATAACAAAGTGGTACTTCACTTTTTATGAAGTTTTCCTGGAATTGTTGCGAAAAATTTTGAGGCTGGGATAGCAAAAAAAGGCTCACTTAAGCTAGTTATAAGATATGTTCTTAATAACAGAGAGCACAGATCATTGTCCGAGAATATCATCACCTAGTTATTGGCTATCCCAACTTGTCTCTGTACTAGGCTACTTCCCGCCAATTGCAGAGAATTTGGATCAGGGATGGGGGTGGGATAAAGGTGAAGGGGAAATGTCCTATGTTCATTGATCCTAAAAGATCCTAAAGAATTAGTATACTAAATTTGGGTCAGATGGGTCAAACGGCATAGATTTGTATAGAAAATGTATCAGGGGAGTGGTAAATGGGGATGGAGAAAATGGAAATTTGTTACCCGCCGGGTCCTAAATAATAAGTGTGCAAAATTTGGTTTAAATCAGTCAAATAGTTTTATATAGAGAATAGACAGAGAGACAGCAAGACAGACATTGTTTTTATTTATAGATTAGCCATATTTATAGACAGCCAGACAGATATTGTTTATATTTATAGATATGCTGCTAAATATATAGTTTTTGTTTTTGTTAATATCTTTACTTCCAATATTAATTTTGAATGTACGTTGTATTACGATAAAGTGACCATTATCCCAGAAACATGTAGATTATTCAATAAATAGGGGTTTTATACAAGGTATTTTCTTTTTATTAATACAATTTTTAAATATCAACTAAAGCAGATGTCGGAGAGATGAAAATATGATTTTGTACCACCTCTCTGTGGAAAATGGACCCGTGGATGGAGTGGCACACAAGTGACGAAAAGTGATCTCCGCAATATCACATCAAATATAATTTATTCATCGTTCCTAAAAAAGGTATTGAACTACGAGGGTGCCGGGTGGTATATTTTAAAATAAATTATTTCATTTTCTAACCTTTTTAATATCCTCGGGCCGGGAAACTTGGAACATCGTCATATACATATATTGCGAAAATTTCATTGTATGTTATTCATCAGAAGCCTCCTTATATTCGTACTTTTAACCACTCGTATTTATTAAGTTATAGTATAAGTCTAGTGTCAATATAGTCTAGTGTAAATATCAGATGAGGTAAGTGAAAACATAAGAGTTTTTCATTTTTCTGTATAGTCCTTCAAAAATTCTATATATATATATATATATATATATTTACATATATATAAAGAAACCCGTGTTTCCCTACCCGCCAAGTTTTCTCCACAACCAGCCACAACTACCCACTGGTGGTTATGGTTGTGGATAGCTCTTGGTGTCACATCAAAAATATGCGAGTTTGGTGGGGGTGGCTGTGCGTGGGTGGGAGTGGGTGACGAAAATGTGCTTTCTAGCATATTGTTTTGTTATGGGAAGGCCGCAAATGCTTCAGATTGTTTCTAAATAGGCGCGCCGACCGTGTCGGTGAGTCTAGAAGGTTCCGGAAAAACCTGCTCTAGAAAGTTCTGGGAGGAGAAGGTTCTAGAAAATTCCCCAAAGTTCTGTAAGGTTCTAAGCTGAGTGGCGGAATGTGTCGGTGTGTCTAGAAGGTTCGCGAAAGTTCTATGATGATCCAAACCGTGTACTAAAAATCTACGCATGCGAAGCCGCGCGGGCACAGCTAGTCTAATCTAAAATTAACGCGGAAGAAAGAAACTTTTCAACACTAATGAAATTGTTTCCAACTTTTCCTCGGCGTGATCGTTAATACCTTTATCTCGAATGGTTTCATTGAAGGCGTAAATTATTAAGATCTTAACCCCAAAAAGTAGTTGGGAAAAAGTAATATTAACATTAGAGCAAAGCGATATTAATACTATTTGTGGCCGAGTCCTTAATTTGGCATCAGGCGATCACGCGAGACTATTATTGCGGTTTACCTCAGTTAAAACCGACTGCCGCTGCCCGCCGGCCGAGCGAGCTGCGGGCATTTTGCACCCCCACCCCACAATGCTGACGCGGAATATAGAAAAACATTCCCCTCGGAGATGTTGGAAATGGGAACGTGTTGCTTCATTATTGGCTACGTGTTACGCAGGTCTCCAGCCCTTGCAATACGCGAGATAGAAGCTCAGCCTAACCTAACCTCACCAAAAAGGATTATGATTCTTGTGTGTGGTGAGCGATAACCACTTATAGATAATATATAATATTATATATAGACCAAACTCAATCACAAAGTCGATTCTGTAATAAGTGAGAACCCATTCGGGTTCACTGGGAGAATATGCACACAAGGCGCAACCGCAAAACATTCACCATCATGCAAAATAAATTAAACAAATCAAGCAATTGTGCAGGTATCTTCATCGATTCGTGGGAAGTACTCGACATGAACAACTCGTATCAGAACCAAAAGAAAACGGGACTGACCAAACGGCTCTAAACGGGTAAAAAGCCACTCATCAAACATACCTCAGATAGTCAGATCAAATGAATCTCCAAGTAATCCACCAATAGGTGAATTTGGATTCCCCCAAGGCACTGTCCCTGGAACTCTACCACTTCTCACTCACGTTCTCATTCATTCTCACTCATTCTCACTCACTCAAGTCTTCCGGCATATAATGGGCATTTCAGTCCATATTCAGGCATATAACTCTACCATGTCGCGTATAACTTTCTTCAGGGAATTTGGAATAATGTTCTGAATATGCACGCAAAGGTGTAGACTCAGTATGAGTATTTTTAAAATATTTTTTAATGGATAAAATATTAACTGTATAACGATTTTTTTAAAGAAAGTTCTTTTTTTTAACCTTCCACCTCTCCCGCCAATTCAATGATTCATTCTTTATACATAACGACCGAGTTAAGTTTGTAATAGTTAATAAACTTAATCGCTTCTGTTCTGAACAGGAATTTGCCTATGTCTTCTCATTTCTCCTTTTGCTCCTCCAAGTGATGCGTTTCCAACTCTATTTCATACATACAAAAAAATGTGTTAATATATTTTTATTTTTTATATACAACTAACAACATCAACTAGACACATATGAATTAATATCTAATTGTATAACTATTTTGTAAACTATGCCTGTCTCAACACAGATTCCTCTAGTGAGACAGGCATAGTACAACCCAAATTGTAAACTTTATGTGATTAAGAAATAACATAAATAAAAAAAATAAAAAAATTTGTTATCTCTCCCTTAACATATTCCAATAATAATTATTTAACAATAATAGTTTTTTGTTATAATGTACATAAGATGGGTAGGTATCTAAGTACAAGGGTATTTTTTGTAAAAATATGTAAACAAAAAAGTTTTTTTTTTGCAGATGTTTACAACGTTTAAACAAGTTTTACTCGTATATAAATAACTAGTAAAAAGTTATTCAATAGAAATATATTAGTTCGTGTACGGCATGGCGAATACGAACAGTCTCTTCTCAAGTTTCGTCTGAAACAGCGTACAGTGAGTACAAAATAACGAATTTCGTAATGACGTACATACATTGTCTGTCATAGCTTCCTGGTATTAATATTCTCTCACTCCACAATATATTTCCGATCCATGACATAAAAATGTGCCCATGTTTCAAATTTACCTCGTTATATATACATTGTTACCTAATGGATCATTATATTTCCTAATTGTACAGTTGCTTTTCCACTCAACGATTTTGTATTTTTTTTATCTTCATAATCATATTCCTCAAGAGCAACATAACCTTAGCTCGAAATCCCTTACAAGCCTATTACATTTGAAATTCAACCATTATTTGAGCTATTTTATCAGCCTATTATTTATGAATTCGATCCTTCTATATATACTTTAAAAATATATATATATTATACAGTGGAACTTTGTTTAACGAGCAACTCCCGTAACGAGTGATTTCCATAATGAACAAAATATTAAAAATGACTCGCTTGAAAGAATTATTTTGCTTTACGGATGTTTCGCTCAAACGAACTATGCTCTTTAAGCAAGGTTTCACTGTATTTAAAGCAGACCGTTTCGCTATTTTTTAATTCTATCCTACGTAGGGCCGAAGAGCTGGTTGTTTCAAGTTGGATTAAAGTAAAAGTTCGTTTAAAGCATAGATTTTTGCATTCTCCACCAATTAAACGATCCATTTCCGTAAAAAATTTATGCTTTAAACGAACTATTATTTTAATCCAACTTGAAACAATTGGGCCTAAGGGTTTCCAAAGATTACCAGCGCTTAAGTTTTGTTAAATATTGTTATATAACTGACCTTTTGGTGTAAGTTAGTCACCCAACATGTATACGTCCTTGGCGATAATAATATATACACAATTATTATTATCGCCCGATAAATTCACGAGGAAAACAAAACACTAAAGGATCATTTTATCCACTTTTGCCCTGAACGATGGGGCAACAACAAGAAAAAGCATTATAATTTTACTTTATAATATACAGATTTTTAATAGTGAAAGGACGCCCACCGCATTCCCGGGATCATTTTATGAGCGAAAGCTGACATATCGACCCTACTCATACGTTGCCAGGTTGACAATTTTTTGCTCTAGGGCCATTCCGTGTCACGTCGTGTAAAGGGAGACCTGCAGGGGTCCACTCTCTGTACCTTTCTCACTCAAAAATAATAAACATTTATAAATGCGGTATCAAATATTACAATAAAGGAGACACAGTTAGTTAAGAAAACCGATAATAGATAATATCACATGATTTATCTATATAATAAATTAAAAAGAGGTTTTTACGCCGTGAGACGCGGCGAAATATGCAACAGTGTGAAGTGCACGAGGTGATGCACTGTCTGAGACCTTCTTCGCTATATCTTGTTTTACTTTCTTATTACTTTCATCTAAAAATAACAAGCTCTATACTTTATGTCATGAGTTATTTTTCCGGGATTTTCCCCAGTTTATATTCTTTCGCGTGTTATTTGTGACGTGGAAGAACTATTGAAGACTTCTCAAGATGTCTGCAGAAAAAGACGCCACGAAGATTTGTGACCGGACGATTTTCGACTGTCTTCCAAGTTGAAGAGGATAAATAGTCTATCACAGGTCAGTTGTCGTTTGTGGGCGAATTTGGTTTACTCATGTATGTTTTTCAGAGAGAGGAAACGTAATTTGACACATTTTTGGCATGATTATCATATTGAGAGGTATTAATTGAATATTTAATTTACCGAGCGGATAGCTATTTACACGCGGTCCGCCTATACATATACATTGAAACACGGAGAGTTTCGAGTTTCGTCAGTCTTCTGCTTTTCCGCGGAAGAGCGTAGACATCACTCACCGGGGCTCTAAATGGAGACAGACAATTATATCAGTTTTATAATACATGTGGTCTGACGCGAGGGTGGAGGTAGGATGGGGAGGAGGGGGCGGAGGACCGCGGCATTAATCCCGGGCTTAATCCGTTAATTGGATTACCGCCCGGGCAGGCGGCGGGCGGTGGAGGCACCGGGGGGGGGGAGTGTCGCGTGCGATCGAGGTGGAAAAATCAACGCCATTTATTTAGTCGGGCAACACTTGTAGGGGCGGGGGTCAAGCGGTAGCGTGAGGAGTCTCTCATTCTGCCCTCCTGGTTCCTTGGTTGACAATTAAGTAACCGACAATACCTTCGAGACAATTCCTCGAAATAGTCGCAAACATCATAAAATGTGCATTTTTACAGGACAAAAATCTATTGTCGCGCCGAATTCCACTTTAATGTCAAATTCCGTAGTTCTTCTTCAATCAATCTACCATATTTTACCTCACAATTCATTCATACTCAATTAAATAATTACATTTTCCGCCGTTATTTATTGTAATTCAAATTTAGCAATAATATTGCTTCGATAATATTTATTTATTTATTTTTATTTACACAAAATTAAATTTTGTAATACACGCACGTTGAGTTACATATGCTTATCACTATTAGTTTCGAGAGGAGCAGTCCCTCTTATCATCAAATGTAATTAATAACTAACCTAACTACATAATTTCGTTAACCTTTTCGAATAAGGTCGCAGGTAACGTAGTGGGGAGGATTTTTTCGTCATTAGGGGAAACAAATGTGACGTTATTCATAAGTTTTTTCTCAGTAATATATCTCAATGTGTGTGTATTCTTATCATCAAATGTAATTAATAACTAACCTAACTACATAATTTCGTTAACCTTTTCGAATAAGGTCGCAGGTAACGTAGTGGGGAGGATTTTTTCGACATTAGGGGAAACAAATGTGACGTTATTCATAAGTATTTTCTCAGTATTATATCTCAATGTGTGTGTATTCCAAAGCTTAATTTAGTATAAATTAAAATAATCATGTAGCACCAAAAAGTATATATTATATTTTATTTTATAATGCCTCTCAAATATGTATCAAATGCTTGTGAAATATTATAAAAACTAAAAATGACCTGTTTGTTGGTTAGGAGGATACTTAGGAGTTGTCGATATTTGGAAAGTGGGAATCAATAACTTTGTGGTTAGAGTAATTAAATCGTTCCACTAAAATCCGTGTACTTAGACCCTTCCATCCAACCCCGACCCTAATGTTTTGGCCGGATTTGTGGTATCTCACGACGATAGAAATGAGAAAATTAATCTAGAAATTATATATGAAATGCGAGCTCGGTTTCAAACTGACATCTGTGGTAATTTGGTAAGGCGATACACAAATGTAAATATCTAGGTTTATATCAACTGTAGCATTATGAAAGCAATCACTCCGAATCCAGATAGCATCAAATAATTAAACCGAAGTGCCTTAAAATAAGGATCGATAAATTTTTAAATTAAGTAAGTATTATTATTAATTAAAATGCTTCACCAATATCAAAGTATTTAACTTAGTAACTGTTAATATTCGACACGAAATTCAATGATTATTCCAACATTTCGTCAACTTGTATTTTTAATCCACTTGGTGTTACTTTTATTAAACATAGCTTACCCACGCGGCTTCGCATAGATTTTTAGTAACTTATAGTCATATTTTATCAATTTGTATATTTACCTTAATATGTAGATATATGTCATCGCAAACTTTTTATAGAACTTTTTGAGTGCTACAACTTCTCTATAGAAAATATTTCAATATCTCTAACCGTTAAGGCAGCGTTCGTAAAAAACGCATCGCTCAATCATTTTTTGTCGACTTAGGTAGTAAAATTGATCACCACGAAAAGCTCTTTTATTTTAACGGGATAATATACAGTTTATTTCCACCTTATAAGTTCATTCTAAATACGTATGAAAGAATTTTTGAAATCTGATCAGTAGTTTCGGAAATATTTATGTATAGAATTTATAATTGGTAATAATTTATATATTTATAAGAATTTATAATTAGAAATAGTAATATGTCATAACAGTATCGAAGGATCGAGAACAGCTTATAACAATCTGAAGTGAACTATAACCTTCGGGAAACGTCTACAAACATGCATACAAGCCCGGTACAACCGAGAAGCAACAAAAACCTTCTCCTAAACACTATAATATTCTAGAACGTACAAAAATACCAGCATTTTCGGGTACAAATACGGAACTTGGCCGCAGCGCAAGAGTTGTCGTGTTTGACAGTTAGATTCAGTGCGAAGTCAACCGCGAGCCATGAAACAACGCCCAGCGATACCGAAGCGACAGATATCAAGCGAAATAATGTAAAGTGCCTAATTGGCGAAATAAATAAATGCGATAAATACTACGAACGTGAATTGAATGTAATGTTTATCCAGCAATAATAAAGTGATCATTTACGAGTAATATATTATGAAATAGTGTAATCCAAAGAAAGCACTAAGTTTACTAAGTTTTAGATGACTTTTTACATAATTTATCAGTAATTAATAAATTGCTAATTAATTTCCAGTATATTGATTCATTCCTCTCGTAGCCACAACACGTGACAATATATTTAGTCATAAATAATAAGTTTTGAATGTAATTCATTTAAACCCTCGATTTTTGCGTTTTCCACCAATCAAACAACCCGCTTTCGTAAAATTCTATGTGTGTTTTTTCCGAAAAATTACTTTAATCCAAGTTGATGCAACCGGCTCCTGGTGAAATATCTTTGCGTTTTCTCATCGTGCATTTTATTTACACGAAACAAACACATTCGGTACGAACCTAGATCCAGCGAGAAAGGCAAACACGTAACATAATATAGTTTGATTAAAATGTTTAATTCATGAATAACTTAAATTACTTTTATTTTATTAAAATTGTTAACTCTACAACGGGCTAAGAGGCCCAATCACTGAAGCAAAACATCACAAAAACTCCCGGGAAAATAACATAATATATCGTGATCTCACCAAACTCGGAACAGAAGCGAACAATTTAAAATTTATGACATTAGATATTATTAGAAATATTAAATAATAATTACATTGTTACCTCTACCTGAGTTTAATTATTTTTATATTTCTTCTCTTCTTAAGTTTCGAGAGAAACAGAATATCTCGTCGACAGGTGAAGTATCAAACTGACAACTTTTTAAATAAAAAAATTTACATTGATTGTGTTGAAATATCAATAATTAAGATCAAATATAAATAATGGTTAGGTACCGAAATAATGAGCCATTGTAACGGGAATATTGAGAAAAGAGAAGAAGAGTTTTTGTTAAGTAAATTAAAACCCGAGTTAAAATTTCTTTTAATTTCCAAATTTTTTAAATTATTGGAGAAGTTTAATAATAAATCAATGAAAATACTGATATCTATGATGTGATTCGCAAATTCAGAAAAATTATTGCTATTTAGACAACTACGATGTTCTTTTAGTCATATGTTGAGATTTCTAGAAGTTCGACCGATGTATTTACGTTTCGTATTATCGCATAAAATTTCATAGTCCGCTATTTTCAAAATGACTTATTTTTGACTTTGAATTTAGGAGTAACGCGTCCTCTAGTAAGTTATTATTAGCTTAACATCTATAATAATACGCTCTATCACCTTGAAAAATAATCTCTACAATGTTAACGCAAAATCGATCAATAATATAATTTAGAATTTGGTTTAAATGAATCGGGCTGTATGTGATGCATATCAAGAGTAATGTTTATTGAAGGCTTATATCGCGTCACTGCCTCTGGAGCTGTGGGGTAAATTGCTACATGGTCCAATTGCGTTCACTCGGGTGAATCTATTAAATGCAAGGAATGCTGTGGGGTAGGGAGGAATGTATTTAGGGGATGCCTGTCGTGCGACAGGGTGTGTTCCGATGACAGAGATACCTGTTGACAACTGTTGCAAGGCACACAGGGTGACCAGAGAGTGGACTACGTTTTCTATACAAGAAAACGAGACAAGAGTTAACCAGAGACGCAGCACTGAACTAGACAATAAATTCGCACTCGCTAGGGTGGTCGAAGACATGACTCCACGAACAAAGTGAAAAAAGTACGTAGCTGCCTGGAAAGTAGTTTTACTCCAATAAACAGAATTTTAAAGTACGAGTATCCTCCGCGCTATTACTTAAACCAAATGACAATTTTTCTTTTTCACCATCTGCGGTGTAGTTGCGAAAATGTGGTGTGGAAATTTTATGGTCCCAGCTTCGGTAAGTTGACAGTTATCGCTGCCATAAACACACACACACATGCACGCTATCTCATACATTGTGATTTAAGATAAGATTGTCATTACGATTTGACAGCTCGTAACTCATTTTCTTCAAAACTCTTGAACGCCGGGAACTATCGCATTTCACATCTTTCCGACCTCGGAGTCTGTGCGGTTCACATCTGTGGAGCACATTTAATTACTTATTTACTCTACTCAATCATCAATTGATCATTTAATTCATTTTCCTTAGGTACACAACTTTGTAATAGAAATAGTATATTTTCATAACTGTTCAAAATAAAAATGTGTAATCTGTAACTTTTTATTGGTTTAACTATCCAATTGTGTCATAAATCATAAAATTGACCGTTTAAACACTTATATTGTTATAAAAAAAAATGGCATGATCATTATTGAGGATGGTCTAGTTAAAATGACGATGGTCCTGTTAAACACTTCAATAATCGAAGAGCGTGAATGAGAATGTGCACGAAAGTGGTCGAAGCAAAAGTGGTGTGCCAGGATGGAAGAGTGTACATTCTATCTTCTCTGCGTACACCTACGAGGAAACAGGTTGATAATTAGTAAAGTAAATGTATACGCCCTTGAGGTAAAAATTTAACGAAAATGGTGCTATATAAATGATCAATTTTCATCATTATTAACTATCTACTAGAGCCATAAACGTTTAACTAGTTAATCCTAAAATAAAGTACACAGAAAAGAAGATGAAATAATCTATTTAAATCTTTATAAAAGCGCTTGTCCAAGCAGCTGAAACGAAAGCGTATCTTGGCGGTGAGCCGAGAGCATTAATATTTTTCTCACAAACCAAATATTCGTTTTTATTCCACATTTTTCGAGAGAATATTAGAAAATCATCACACAAATTTATGTGATAATTGAGTAAACAATAAACGGCATAGAACGGATCTAACGAGTGCCGCAGTTATTCAATCGTTTCCTAAATCGAAAAATTATCTTTCGCGGACATTATTAAATATACACACTATATCGTTATGGAACCACCAGTTAGCTGATGTCAATTGTGATATTCAACATGAAAACTCGTAGTTTTACAGTCGTGCCAATCCAGAAAGTTGTTTCTTCTTCTTCTTCCCGTGCCCTGTCCGTTTACCGGACGTTGGCTATCATGTTGGCTATGCGGACTTTGTTTACTGCGGCCCGAAATAGCTCCACAGTAGACTGGCCAAACCACTGTCTTAAGTTTTTCAGCCATGAAGTCCTCCTTCTTCCAGGGCCCCGACTTCCGGCAATCTTTCCCTGCATTATGAGATGCAAGATCTCGTATTTCTCTGGATCACATGTCCTAGATATTAAAGTTTTCGGATTTTTATTGTTTTAATAACTTCTTTTTCTTTATTCATTCGAGCCACAACATCTTCATTCGTAACTCTGTCCATCCAGCTTATTCTGAGAATTCTTCTATAGATCCACATCTCGAATGCCTCAAGTCGCCTTATCAGTTCTTCGGTAAGCGTCCATGCTTCCATTCCATAGAATAGTACTGAAAGCACGTAGCATCTGACCATTCGAATTCGTTATCCTAGGTTGAGATCATGACTGCAGAACATCTTTTTCATGCGTATAAAGGTTGCACGAGCTTTTGATTTCAATCGAAGGATCCCATCTTTCATATATCATTGTATTCTAGTTAAATATTACTTACTATTCACCCTGTATTCAGTAACGAGTAAGCGGTGAGTTATTTGCGATAATTTTTGGTCAACGGTGGTGATACGATTGTTGTGAATTTGTAAAGTACTCTCGTATTTTGTCCCAAAACCAAATATTCAAATATTTTGTATTTTGCAGATACCATTCAAAAATATTTCCTTGTCCATTGATTATCTTTGCATCTTGAAATTTTATCAGCGACAGTGACATTCTTGCCTTAGAGAATGCCCAAAGTATCGTTGGCCAGATGTTAAGAAATAAATTGCTCCTCTTGACTCGGGCGTGATATTGGATGATATCAGTGACTGAAAACTGCAATCAACTGCAGAAAACTGCAGTGCAAGGCAAGTTTTATGATAATTTCATAAAACGTTGACTACAGTTTAATAATATCAGGAAACAAGTTAACAACAAATTAACACCAAAATAGTATTCGATTTACACTGCAGAAAAAAACACAAATTAAAATCTTTTACCTGTATGTATATTTTCAGACAAAAATCACGAATCTGATCATGATTTCAGACATTGAATCCAAATTAGTGATTGTTATTAAGAGACATCGGCGATTTATTAACGGTATTTTATTTATTTATTTATTTTATAATATATTTAATATTTTATTACAAAGATACCTTGAAAATATTTAAAATTAATTTTTTAATGTATATACCTCACCAAAAAGAATTACGATTCTTGTGTGTGGTAAGGGATAAATTACAATCATATAGGTAGGTAATCTATTTTATTGGACAATGCGAAAGGTATTATATTATTTATTTAATATATCAAAAATTTTAATTAATAATACAAAACATAGAATAAGCAGTCAAATAAATAATAATATAGAACAAGTAGTCAAAAGAAACCAAACTCAATCACAAAAGACAATTCTACAACAAATGAGAACCCATTCGGCTTCACTGAGGGAATACGCACACAAGCTGCAACCGCAATACATTCACCGTTATGCAAAATAAATTGAACAAATCAAGTAATTGTACAGGTATCTTCATCGATTCGAGGGAAGTACTCGATAGTATCTCCCACGAATGTTGATTGATCGTAATTTTTAGCTTGTCAGTAAATGTAGTAAGAACCTAAACAATTAAGTCAATAATTAAGTATTTGATACATTTATAATTTTTTAACCGAGTTCATGAAATTTAAAACTTTAATTAGGTCTTTTATTTGTTGGATTATTTTGCCTTCCTCTATGCTCTGAAGGTCAAAGAATGACTCACGATACCAACATAGTGAAAATTGTAATTTATAAAACGCATTGCAGAAGTTGTGAATTTGCCTTCAAGTAATTTCAGTCCCATATGAAAATCACTACAATAATCAACTTTTTCTACACTGTATTATTTTTTTTACATTGGAAAATGTAACTAATAATTATTTTTTATTAATAAATGCCCTAGTGGACTTTTACAGTAAATTAAAAAATAATAATATAAATAAAACATATTTTAGATAAATTAATGAACAATGCATATAAACAATAATTAGTACACAAGCAAACATAAAATATAAAAGCAGTAATTTTTTTTTTCTTATTTTTTTACGGCCAGGAGGCCCAATTACAGAAGCAAAGTTCACAAAACACCCAGGCTTGAGTAAATCACATCGATTAAAATTGTGACCTGACCGGGAATCGAACCCGGAACCCTCAGTGTGGGAATCCAGTATCATACCCACTGCGCTATGAGGGCCGTAATAATTAGAAACCTTTAACAATTTAATAATAGAGTAAAATAAAGATAATTAAACCAATATACCAGATAAATAAGATAAGAAGATAAAATAAACCAAAAAAATAAATATAAAAGATAAAATCAAAACATATTTAAAAGGGAAATGAACAATGATTACGACACTTTAAAATAAATAAATATATATAGTTCATGGGGAACCAAACATGAGTAAAAATTTAGTCCATCAAACTATTATCAATTCTATTGGTATATTCCGAGTCTAAGTATTGCTTTGATTCGGGGATGCTCCTACGATGCTCCTACTCCTAAATTTGTTTCCAAGGCGATGCATGCGCGTTAATAGTGAATTTAATACACAGTTATTCCTGTGGGTCCCTCCAAAGAACACTTCCTGATGTCTCGTTTGTCTCGGTATATTATATGAGACTATCTGAATCAGTTCAGGGCAGTTCAACATACTTTTAACAATTTTAAATAGGAACACTTTGCCGCTGAAATCTATTCTGTATGATTATTTCTTCAGATGAAGTACATTCATTAAATATATAGTAAGAACTCAAGAATTTGTCTTGTACTCTTTCTATTTTCTTACTTTCTATATTTTAACTATATTTATATAAATTTAGTTTCTTGTTTCATATGCATGCACGTTTCATTGATCAAAACGTATTCTTCAAAGTAACACTGTGCATAAAGCATATAAAACAAGGTATACTAAAAATTTTAAGAAAACATAATATGTAAGTGACATCAAAATTCTTTCACAAATTGTTTAGGAATTTCACAAAATGTCTTTAATTTCGACAGTCTATGGCACGAGGGATGTCTCCCCTGCACCCTCAAAAATGACGATCAAGAGCATTTCAGTATAGACAATATTAAATATTGAGTCATGTATTATTTTAAAAAGTCTTGACACAGAGAACAACACACACGTGAAAAACTAATTAAAGAGTGGTCAAATTAAATTAAATAGTGGCAGAAATTTTTCTTTTGCTTTGTGGCGAAGGTCTGGTCTCTAACTCGATATAATATTTGCTGGAAACTTTGTATAATTTAATAATATTTTAAAAATACTTTAATAAAAATTTTTTTTATAATAAAATAATTTGATAATATTTTAAAGAGTGAAAAATTATATTTGAAATTTTATAATTTCAATAAATTCTAGAACACTAACAAAATTTGTACAAACCACACTGATTATACAAAGTTTGTTAATTTTCTAAAATTAATAATGAAATCCGACCACACAGTTAACGCTAGCGCTGTAAACATATTTTATAATTTTATTTTTTGCTGTGGTGGATTTTATAAATGATTAGCCCACTGGGCACTGGAAAAGGAATAAATACTTTTGAGAGTATCATGTGAGTCAAAAATGTATGTGGGTATTTGGGCTGGCATACAATATAGGCCCCAATTCACCGCATTGGCTACATTAGCGAAAGTATGCCGCAGCAGACCTGTATAAAGCAAGTGCGGATAGAGGATAAGAAAGGGAGGTGTGTATAATACAAACCTACTATTCTGCATCAATTTTACAATCCCATTTTTCCCAGACGAGGACCGACCGCTGATTGACCACCCCGATCAAACTTGACTTGACGGGTAGTGTTTCCTCTAAAATATTTAACAAATAATTTGGCAAACGTAGTATATAATGAGAATGTCTTTAAAATTGATTGATTTTTTTATTGATTGTGTGATTTTGTGATTGATTAAAACTGATAAAATTGTAAAAGTAGGTATATAATATAAAATTGATTGTTTTTATATTATATACCTACTTGTTTATTTATTGAATAAAAATTGTGTTTTTCTTTTTATGCAAATAAAAACTCGCCAATTTATAGTTTAAATATTGAAAATTTTGAATGAAGAAATGTTTGGAACACACATTATATTTTTAATTTTATATTTGTTTTGCAAAAATAAAATGTCGAAAGATTATAAAAGGGCAGCATTTTATTAGCATTATTCGGATCAGTTGGTCAGAGAGCATTTTATATAGTAATTTTGAATCAGTAATACTTAGCTTCGTGCCGATTTTTTAATATTTACTCCTTTTCCCTTTGGACACTCAATTTATAATTCCATTTCGGGTTTTACTAATCCTTATTTAGAACGATAAAAGAATCAGTCTATTAAATTCATCGGCAAAGGTGGAGTTTAAAATCGTCGTATTTTATTTTCGATTTGCCGGTGTTCCAGCCAGGATCCGGGAAGAGAATTGAGAGTCGTGTAGACATTGGGTCAGTCTCTTTTCCCGGGGCTGGAACGAACAGGTAGGTCAAAAATGACATTTCCACCATACAATGATACTGCACCGAGCCGCGTCACTTGTCACTTATGCCCGGGCCGATGCAACCCTGCTCACTGATCCGATCACAGCCCCTCGCGGGGGGTAATTGGTTTTATTTGTTGGGAAGCTCGATCGTGTCAAGAGCGCACCGGGGGAGGGGGCGGGGCCCCAGCAGCAGCCGGAGGAGTGTCGCGCCCACACCCACGCGTATGGATATTTGCAGAATGAACCCGACAAGTCGAGAACGTTCTCGACAATCTTGGAATTCCGGCTTTTGTGCGGCGTCTTCTCAGACTGCGGCTGGCGGCGGCTTCCCTTCCCTTAGGGATGCTTACCTACGTGGCGGGCTGAGAGGGGTAGGATTAAATATATATTCCGATAATTGAATCACCCGATAAATCGCGCACACAAATATTTCCTCCGGGCTGATGAGTCTGCAGAATGCTCGCTGTACGGTGGTAAAATTACGAACGTTTTCATTGACGGTATTAATTGCTTATGACTAAGAAGTCTTCTAAAAGTTAATGAGATAAAGTAATCCCCACGCGTTTGATAATTATAAGCTCTCTTCCTTAAGAAAATTTCCTTAAATTGAGCCTGTACACGTTTCATCTTAAAATTAAACTTTCTTTAAAATTTGGAATTAGACTTAATACGTCGAAAGAATTCTAAAATCATTATATTCGGTTACAGTGGGGTAGCTACAAATTTCCGGACCCCAGGGTGAGCACGTAGTCTCCCCCCCTTCTCCCCCTATATAAAGAAACACTTCATTTCACATTTTTTTATAATTTATGAAAAATGTTAACATCCTTACAAAGAATACTATTAATTTAAATTTTGTTTTGTGTTTGAATTTGGCCATTATTAAGTTTTAAAATATTTAATGGACTATACAAATAAATGTTATTATTATTAGTCAAATTCGTCCTAACTTGAATTTATCTGTAAGGACGTTCAGAGGTTAGAATATAATTTGTTAATATCACTAGGTGAATTGTAAACTAAATGTAAAATAAACCTAAAATGAAATGTAAAGCAAAATTTTTTTACATTTCATTTTAAGATATTCTTACTCATACCCTTAAAACTATCAATCTGTACTAAAACCTCAAAATATTCGTGATTCCAACTATTCGAATATCAAATATCGAATAGTTAATGATAATATATTCGAATATATTCGTAAAATTTTTATTTAATGGAGTACTTTACTTCGGATGATAAATACATTGTATATATAATTCTATGATAATAATCATAGAGAATTTATTCATTTTAATTTTTTTTAAATATGTGTTATAAAAAACAACAAAAATAAATTGAAAAATAATGTTGAATTTAGCAATACAAATTTAAAAAAAAAAACAAAAAAAATATATTTCAATTTTGTAAATATGTATACATATATAAAAACAATAAAAAATTAGATACAGAGGAGTCAGTATTCTCTCGATAACTGACAAAATTTTAGATATGTTTATATTACTTTATATCTCACACCCCACGTGCAAGGTTTTTAAAATTATTTTGTATGTAACTTGTTGTTTGTCGGCTCTAGTATTTATGAAAAACCGACTCCATCGTTGACAAAACAAAGTATGTTAACCGTAAGTGCTTATTGTCATAAAACTATAAAAAAGGCAAATGCAAAAGACGTCCGACAATTTACGGCGTTTACATCTTTGATGTCCGACTTCATTATATAGCCCATAGCGGTGTACCTGAAAACCCTTGCAAATGACTTTCAGGGTTCGTAAACCTTTGTTTCGTTTGGAAAAATATTAAAAATCTTATAATATAAATATGAGCGAAAACTTTACGAATACTTTTTAAAGTATTCGAATAACGAATACTTAAAAATAAGCGAATATATTCGAGATTCCAAGGCGGCACGATTGTAACGTGCATAGTTACTGGGCCAAATAATAAATTTAAGGAAAATTATAATAATAATATTAGAGTAGCTTGTTGGTGTAGTGGTTATGACTATTGACTAGTAATAGTGATCCCATACCAGGACACCAGCAAGTCGGTCCTATTTTCATAACACAAGCGTTTAGCTCAATTTGAAAATAGCAAGAATATCTATTTGAAATATAATAATAATAATATGATAGTTGACTAATAGCAAATTATTTATTTGTATTATAATTGAAGCAACTTTTAAATGACAAAAGCTGAGATCGAGCTACAAGTCGATCTGTTATTTGAGTATTGAAATAAAATGGATATTTTATACGAGCCGTATGAATATGTAGACATGCGATTCTCGACGTTTCACTGAAGTCATATCACAGCGTCTTCAGAAGCGTGTCTTGTCTTCTTGCTGCTTGTTCAAGGACGTACTGATGATTTCTTACACAGCTATAGATTGTATGCACAGGGCCTGTTGCATTAACGTGGTTTGTAGTAATCTTTCGTTTACACCATCGCGTTTAAATCATCGTTTTCCATCAATCACACAACACGTTTTCGTTTAAGTCTATGGTTTTTACGAAATATTACTATAATCCAAGTTGATACAATTTTCTCGAAGTGGAGGTGTATTGCTTCCATACGTTTCCTATAAAATATCCGTTTTATTTCAATACTTAAATATGTCCAATGACCGTAATATTAACCTTTGAGCTGTATTGTCTCAATAGTATTTAGTTTTACAATATTTTAGCCTTCTTTTTTAAACTTGTCCTCCTCAACGTGGAAATTTCGCCCCTAGACAAGAACGTCATAGGTTCATGGCGAGTTTATAAACTGCCCAGGCGACAGCTAAATCATTATAGTGTAGATAAATAAATTAAAAATAATTTCTCGCCTCACCTCATACGCTTAACAAATAAGAAAAAAATGTCTTCAGGAAGACAATCGAATATACTTGAATGGCAAACATTGTGAAAATATTCACGTATCTTCGAGTATATTTTGAGTGGCCTATCTCCTGTTGATCTGATACGTGTAATGCGAATTGTAAAGAGTTTCAAAATTCTCCAATAAGCAGAGCTGAGAGCTCTCGTAGCGAATTCAAAGGATTGACTGACACAAATTCGAGTGTTCCTACAAACGATCCTCTTTGACACGGTCCCTTAGATTACCCATCGCTTCAAAATTCATCCTCCAAAATCCATCCATCCATCAATAGATAGACCGGGCGTAGGATATTAACTCTTTGCCATTTAAAAAACAAAGAACCAAAATCGACATTATAAATAAACGTAAGAGATTGAGAAAAATCAAAGTTGAAGGATAGAGTATTACTCAGCAGTTTCCAAAATAGTCGAATTTTCATCACCGATTATTTTATGTCAATCTGAAAAAAATAGTAGATGGCAAGAAGCGAAATCTTTAAGTAATGATCTTCAATAATTTAATTTAATTAACGGCGAGAATATGAAAAAGGATTTAGTTCACAAATAAAGAAAGAAGCAGACTTTCCACAGAATCATATAACATTTCCGAAAATTTAATTATCAAACCAATAATTTTAACACATCAAAGAAATACACAAAGTGCTTTCGGGATGCTGAAGTTAGATCCGTCTTTTAATGATGGCGGCGGAATTATTAAATAATTCGCTCACAGAAGGATATAATGGTTTTGCCATTAATGTGAGCGATTTCAAAATTAATTTGGGCTGAATGTATTAAGAGATTATACCAGCTTGACATTTTCAAAAAATCATTTTTATTACTTCATCTTACAATAATTTGAGTTAGCACTCAACCAAAAATTCCAAAAATTTGCGCTTTTCGTTTAATTTCATAGTTCAGACTAATGAAGAAAATATGACAAATTGATTAAACCGAATTGCTAAAAATCTTAGTAATAACATTATGTACAATGTAGCATACGATTTTTTTATTTTAAAACTTATTATTTCAAACTGATCTCATTTTAAAAAAAATTACAAAATTTATAAGAAAATTTCATTTAAACTATGGCGGAATTATGTCACGGGGAAGGGCCTTTGCGGGACAACATATTATCGGCCGTTTTAAAATTTTGAAAATAATTTTTATTGAAAAATATTCACCAATATATTATGGTTAACAATGGTAACAAAACAAATTTTGTATGTGCAATAGTTACCTCAAATAATAATTTGAATTTGAATGTAATTTTCTATATCCCGAGGTAATGTAAACCCATAATTAATCTAGATACACGAAACATATAAAAAAAATAATAAGTTCACATTTTATGTGCAATGTATGAAAAAAATTAAAATGAAAATAAAAATGGAATTGGAAATAAGTTTCTCCATAACCTAGTTTTCTTAATTCTTCAGGGGTAGGTATAGAAAGTGCTCTTTGAAAATACCAAATGGAATGATCGAGTCGTAGTTATTCAAGTTATTGGTAATATCACAAAACAACTGCATACGTAAGAAAGTTTATGCATCAATAAGCAAGCATTATATTGAACCTCTTCAAACAAATAAATCCACTATAACTTGGTATCAAAGGAATTCGTATGCTTTTCCAGAATACAGCTGGTATCTTCCAGAAATCAATTCAATGCACTGATGCGATGGTAGAAGAGATAATAGGACGGTATATTACTGGAAATAAAAATAAGCATACAAGCAAGTATTTGTGAAGGAAAATTTTTTAGTTACATACAGAGTACATATTATATAAAGTGCATATAGCGTAAATTTAAGCCATTCTTTTCCAAATTATATCGCGTCCTCTCGCGACTACCTTCAGATTGCTCGAATCGAGGAGTAAAGTCGTCTTTACGTAACTTCGTAATGAGTCGGTAAAATTTTAAACGTCTTCACCACCCTGATTTAATCAAAGAGATTCCTCATTCGTAAAAAAATTCGACCCATTAAAGAGAATATATATTATCGAAGATCGCCATCGAATTCGAGTCATTAAAGATCAATTCATAGATATAATTCAACGCAACTGATTGGCTGTATCCCCACCATTTACTGGGAAGCTCGTTACATTCCTACACCAGCAATAGAAGACGCATTCCACCCTTCCGTCAACACTCCAGAGAAAAAACTCATTGAAACTGGACCCAGTCCAATACGTTGAACCCACTCGCCAACAGATCATTTATATATTCAGGATCTACCTTCCTTCCACCAGGACGCGGACTCCACTCTCTTCCACCTTACACCTTACACCTGCCAGCGCAAGGCAGTTCCCGTAAAACTATTTGATCCCGAAACCGTAATCGAGAAGGAGAGTTCTTTCGCTCATTTCCATATCGTAACACCTCTCATGAATAAGTTATCCGGCCTTAATGAATATGGAAGAACGGAGAAGTGGCTGCTCTAGACGGGCTCGCCGCAGAGTGAGACATGAGTTGCTGGTTGCATATTGATATACCACCAGCTGAACATCGTACCAGCAGTCTTCGTTGCCTAAAACCTGGCTAATGACTGGAACCTTCTGGACATATAATAATATATAAATATATAGAAATAATATTTTTCTGGTTTTCTTCAAATCTTTGGGAACGCGTTTGGAAATATTTTACAAGAATTAATTAACATACCACCTTTTATTCTTGAGTTTGGTGACTTTGGATGTCAACAAATTTAAAATCGAATCAATATATAAATTATACAAAACATTCATGGCACAGATTTTTCAGTATAATTGTATTACGATTAATCAGTTTTTTTACGTCTTTTTATGAGACTCAATAATCATCCGCCCATGGATAATTTTATGTGAATTGTATGAATATAATTTTTCTTTATTTAATTAAATTATTGATACATGAGAAGTAGATAGGTACTTTACCTGAGTAATATAATTTTACAAATATTTTATTTCGTATGATAATTACAAAAAATAAAATATATGTCGGGACATCATTTTGCATTTAAATTTGTATATTGGAAATCTTCACATACAAAAACTTTTTAACTTCTACCAAAAACCAAGTAAAGCCTACCTAAAATTGTAATATTGTAAAAATATACTACGCATTCAAAATTCTAGAATAGAATAAAAGAGTAGAATGTATGCAATGATTAATTAATTTGTTAATCTTTAATTAATTAAATGTCAATTTATTTGAGGTAATCAGAGGAAATAGCTTAAAAAAATACATAGGAAGGAAAGTACATACAAAAGGTCCCCATTTTAAGGTAAACATTTTAATTTCATTAATTGTGAAATAGTTTTTAATATCATAGTTAAGATATCATTACAGCTATGATTAGTGATAAAGAAAAGTAAGGATAAAGTTCATATAACATTTTATTGACAATTATTACTGTGACTTGTGGCTACAATACCAATAATGTGATTAAATGGCATATTATGTACGGTATTGCAAATAATTTGGTAATTTTTATTACTTTTTTGTATTATAATGTAATATGAGTTTATAGATTCAATCTCATTCTGGATCCTTTTCTTGACTCTATTTTTATTGTTGGAAAACAAATAAAATACAATGAAATTCATTACTATAGAGTGCATGATTTCATGCAAAAGTGACGTATTGGCGTTAAACCCCAATGACACGGTTTCTCAACAAATTGTAAATTACTTCTTCTTCAAAAACAGCGAAATAATTTTGTGGTAACATTATTAATATAATTAGTTGCACAAGAGCAATATAATCATCAATCGACCCATATATGCTGAGTACTCCATTTGGGCGATTCCTAAATGTAAAAAATTCGTTTATGCTAACGTAGCCAGTAGTCCGAAAACAAATTAAATGATTTAAATGTTAAAGCACACTTTAAAAGTATAATTTGGAGTGCAAATGATCTTAAACCTTTAAACCATTAAGTATTGACTCTGGCCTGAGTGTGAAAAACTATTTAAAATAATGACAACATCGAGCTGATATTTTAACACTACAACTTTTCAGCTTTAGCTTTCTTATAAAGTATTACAGCGTGTACCTGTTATGCCTTAGATTGTAAAATCTTTTTATCTTGTTGTCCCTGAATTTCTATCCAGGCAAAGCCGCGTTCCCGGATAATGTCGGGAACAACAATAACCCCGAGAATGGGGGTAGGTAAGGCTCCAGCCCGCCGAGGAAACCAACAATCTGCTCTGATTGGAACGGGAACATTTAATACAATCTCCGCGAGAACTTGCGGAGCGAACTCGGCGGTTATAAACTTTTCTTACATTTCGCTGTTCCCAGAATGGTTATTAAATACGTGCTTTCAAATGTTCCTAAGTACACATTTTTTTAATAAATAATCTTGTTGGTATAGTAATATAGATGTAAGACGTTGTTAATGACAAAATAAATGTGAGATTATTACATTGAATATACGTAGGGTATAAAAATTAACCCAAAAAACCAAGTTTTTACAATACTCCCTTTCTCATTTTCGGGTTTCGTGTCTACCATATGCGTCGGAATCTCCATACAACTTACTGATTTGTATGAAACATTAAAAATTTAAAAAAATCAAAATTATACTATTATTTTTTTTTTTTAATGAAAATTTGATAGATCTTCTTGATCGTCGCCACAAGTCTACTTGCAAAGTTTCAGCTCGATTGGATCACGGGAAAAGGGTTAAAAATCGATCCAAAGTTTTTTCGTTGTTTTGGAAGGGATAGATAAATGAAATCTAGAACACAGTACATTTTAAATAAATTATTAATCCTCGGTGACATTTCTGATGTGTTTTAAATAATATGGTAATTTATAATGATTTTTCCAAAAAACCATGAATGTTTGGAGCAAGTACATGAGTTTGTGCATTTGGGAAGTATTTTCGACAGAAGAGGGAAGACTGAGAAAGATACCCAGAGGAGGGTGACTATAGGGAATAAACTGAACAGTGCTTTGAATGAAATAATTTCGAAAATAAATATGTCTGCTGGGGAAATACTAGCGGTATACAAGGGGGTTCTGGTACCAGCACTGATGTACTGAAGTGAAGCATGGAGCTGTCAGAAGAGGAACGAAAGTAGATTGATTGCAGTAGAGATGAGATCCATTTATGAAAGAGTAAAGAATGAAGATGTAGGCAGAATCTAAAGCTTATCTTAGCACAGTCGGTAAAATGAAAAAAGGTCGCTCAAATGGTTTGGGCATGTAGAGCGAATGAACGAGGAAAAGATGGTAAGAAAAATATATGACGCGAGTTTTGACGACGCCAGAAAGAGAGGACGACCGCCGAAGACGTGGCATGACCAGATTAATCAGATACTGGAGGATGGTCCTGTTAGGAGTCTCAACAATCGTAGAGCTTGTATACGAATATATATGAATGTGGATGAGGCGAGAGTTGTGGGTCAGGACAAAAGAGTGTGGCCTGAGTCTCTGCCTGCCCCGCGGGGAAATGGTGTGATACTAAGTAATTAGTAAGTACATTTGTATGTGTGCATTATATATTTGTGCGATAAATGATTAGTGTGTAGGTAATTTGGTGTGAATTATGCCAGTAAATATGCTAATCTTGTCACTCATAAACGGTAATAATATTACGGGCAGAAAAAAGTTTGAGAGGATTATTGTTTCCTTTCATGTAATAAGTTTTAAAATTTCATTCAAAATTGTATCAGGATCCTTCAATCAATCAATCTCTAATAAATTGAGCAATATAGGTGGAGGTACTAATCGATGGCCCCGTCTGTTTTTGACTGAATTTTTTTCGTATCAAATATTAGATTGTTTCGTAAATTCGATGGTCATTATGTGCCAGTCTAAGCAATAAAAATTCTATTTTCTTCAATTATAGTCACGAAAATTAAATTTAAACTTATCTGTTTAAATAAAGTAAAAGAAAGAGTGCTCAAACACCTGTAAGAATATTGTCTTTTTCTTCTTCTCCTCTTTACTCCAAATACGAGCGATCATTGATTGCGAAAGATCATATGATGGTCTGCTTCTAGAGCCTTTATTAGAACCTTGTTCGGGTGGGGTTTATCTGCAAAATTTTCCACTGTTTCTCACATTTAACATATCTTTTTAACCTCATTCGAAGTGATTCCTCCGTCTTATTCTCATAGGATAGTATTAAAAATAATTCATTTTTAGTATACAGTTATATCGTAATTTAAACATTTATTTTCATTATTTCCAATGATAACTGGACATTGCTTTGTTTTTTAAATGGAGTAAATTCAAAAAGATGAAGTGGTCTGCGTCATGCAGGTATAGCGTTCCGGTGGTATGTCGCAGCCGTACAAATCATAAAGAAAGAAAAACTTCACCACTACCGCGGTGGAAGAGCCATTGAAGTTTGCTTCCAACAAAAACACTAATTTAGACGTCTCCTGGCGTCTAAAAGGGTGACTCCGAGAAAAATATCTACACTTCGTCTTTCTCAACACAAAAAAGACGTATTTCAAGAGACGGCGAAGGAGGAGACGTCAAGGAACAATGCCAGCGCCATTGTCAGATGGATGACGTCACTAAAAATAGGGGAATTAAATTTGGAAGTTTTTATTCCTCCATTTCCTTCATTCACCCACCGCGCTCACTGAACTTGATCTGACTATGTTATATTTAGATGGTTATAAAACAAAAAATAGAAACCTCGAAATAAGAAAAACTTCGTGGCTGAAAAACCTAACAGTTTAGCTGGCCTACTGGTGAATATTTACGGGCCGCAGTAAACAAATTTTAACATAACAACCAACGTCCGAAGAATGAAATTGCCAGAACAACTTAAAATAAACAATTTATATATTATCAATAAGGTCCGTGAATATTTCAGCGTCCTCCGAAGAAGTAAGAAAGATTCTGAATTGGATTCGATCAAAGCCAGCTAGAATTAATACTCCTTAGAAGGATCCGTGACAGCTACTAAGGAGAAAGCTCTCGCTTTGATAAATATGAAAACAGCTTTGATAAATATTGAAAGTGTGAATGACAATCCGCCGATCCGCGCCGAGCTGACGGCGGATTGTCGTTTGTACTCTTCCTCGCCGGATTTTCTATTTTAATATTCATCAAAGTTGCGTAAATTTAGATTACAAAGATAAACATCCATCCGTGCCGGCCGTGACGTGACGCAGCTACATCCGCTGGAAGACGAGCGAAATGTTTTAATAAAGAATTTTTAATAACGAAATTTGGAATAAAATAGCATAATTTTTTTGCTTCGTACTACCTACGTTTATGCAATTTTCTTACTAGTAATTTCAACAACATCAGTGGAATTAAATCAAAATATATTATTTATAAATAAAATAATGAAAATTTTGTTTAAACCCACTTAAATTTTTTATTTTTTTAAATTAAACATTTTTCGGGAGCGATGCTCCCTTCTACAGGACAATGAATGCACTGAAATTAATGAACTAATATATAGACATATTTGGTTTAGTGGGAGACGGTTGGAGGGGACGTGGTTATAATTTCACAGGTCAAAAGTAATTACTATGGAAACAAGTTTAGGAGAGGACTGTTTAAAAAGTTAATTTGATTATTTAAAATATTTAAGTTTCTATTAATACTAATTTCTTGAATTTTAAATTTTTCGTTAAGTGTAATTTAATTATTTTTTTTAAATTAGATTCAACGAGTATTTGATACATCTTAGCAATAATAAATATTCGGAATTTGAAAACCATCTAATATAATGTATCAACCTTTCGATATAAACACCGGTTTCTAAAATTTACATAGCAAAACTAAGGATGTTTATTTTGATGATCTAGAAATATTAGAAATTAGGTAAAGTATTAATAGATACTAAAATATTATAAATAATCAAATAAATTTTGTAAATAGCCCTTTCTTAAAACTTTTTCCCTCATATTTACTTTGTACCTGCGTAATTGTAACAACTCCCACTCCCACGATAGCCAAACATGGCTATATTTGATCATCAATTTCAGTACATTCATCGTCCTGAGGAAGGGGCATTGCTCCCGAAAAAAATTTAAAACATAATTTAAGTGTGTTTAAAACAAATTTTTCATTATTTTATTTATGAAATATGTTAATATGAACAGATTCACTTTAAAACAAACAACGGTCATTATTTTACATTTTACGTAATGTTTTGTTACTTTGAAACAATTAATGTATCGTTATTATTTCTACATTCTATAATAAACTTTTTGGTCTAGAGTACCTACTTTGCTAAGGTAAATTTTAAACGATAAGTTAAACATCACAGCTACCTTAACAATATATAAGAAACAATAATTGAATACCTTTGAGTGAAATTTTTGTAGGACGGGAGGAGGCAGGAAAGTTAAATAGATAGAAGAATTTCTCTACATAGTGTCAAGACAAAACTGACTGTTTTCAAATCTGTATACAAGCCCACTCTAATAATAATAATTTTTACTCCAGCGTAACCTTATTAACGTAACCTTATAACCGTAACATATGGCCATCAAATTTGTGTCCTTACGGAGAGAGTGAGATCAAGAGTCCAGGCTGTCGAGATGAGTTTTCTAAGGGGGGTGGCGGGAATCACACTGATGGACAGAGTGAGAAGTGCCGACCTAATGCAGCCCCTACTCCTACATATAGAAAAATCACAAATGTGGTGACTTGGACATGTGCAAAGAATGCCAGAGGAACGAATAACAAAAAGTATCCTCTTGGTAACCCTGAATGAATGACGTTCGCCCAGATTAAGCTGGGAGAAACAACAATAAAATGTATATGAAAACAGAACTAAGAACAAAAGGAGGAAGACGATTATGAAGGAGAATAATTGAAATAATACAACAAGAAAAAATCCGACAGATAAATATACAGACTTGATGTGGTACCCTACTAAGAATAAGATAAATTCTTGTTATCTAACATATTAGGAAAAGCGACGAAGCTGTCGAGAATTCAAGCTTTGTTCCAGGAGAAAAATGTTTTGTTTTATTTTCAAATAAAAAGCTGCCTGTTTTCATTTTGTCACGAAATACAAAGATTTTTTTTAAAATTACTTCAATCGAGGTCTTAGTCAGAATGTTTTATTTGGTTCAGCTGACATTCAGAATTACAAAGCTCCAAAGATTAGCGACGGGCATCGAAATGATTTGCGATAATTTCTCGAAAAAATATTATTTTGATAAACGTATCCAGAGGAAATAATTATAATAATAATTACATTTTGTATATTGTAATTTTGATTACCATTCGATATTTGTTTTCATACCATTCAGTATTTGCTACTGCACTAGTTTTTACTTACAATAACAGATGAGGCTGAGAATGATATCAAAAGGAGAGTTACTGCGGGAAACAAAGTTAATGGTGCTCTAAATGCATTTATGGCCAATAAAAATCTGTCAAAGGAAGCAAGACTAGCGGTACATAATGGCGTTCTAGTGCCAACCCTGATGTACGGAAGTGAAGTGAATCGGCAAAAGAGGAATGAAAGTAGACTGATTACGGTAGAAATGCGGTCAATAAGACGCTTGTGTGAAAATCTTTGGTCGATAGAGTGAGGAATGAACAGATTAGACGTGAATGCAATGCTGGCTGTAGTGTGGTAGATAGAATAAAGAAAGGAGTGCTGAGATGGTTTGGTCATGTGGAACATATGAACGAGGAAAGGATGGTTAAGAAAATATATGAGGCGAGTGTTGAAGGCAACAGGAATAGAGAGCGTCCGCAAAAGACTTGGCACGATCAGATACTACAAGTATTTAAGGATGGCCCCGTTAAAAGACGCAACAAGTAAATAGAACTTGTATGAGAAGATGTATGAATGTGGCCGAAGCAAAAGTGGTGTGCCAGGACGGAAGAGTGTGGCGTTCAATCCTCTCTGTCTACTCCTGCGGGGAAACGGCGTGATGGTTAGTTAGTTAGTTAGCTTTTCTGGTTCAACAACTTGAAATGCAAGTCTTACGAGTGACAACTCTTGTATGGATATGTTGGGCCTACAATATTAAAATTTTAATATCGTTAGTCGTGTATACCGAAATGGTGCACATAAATTGGACAAATCTTCGTAAATTTCTGCTTAATGATTGTCTATTTTTATCTCGCTCTCATTCCCTCCTCTGTCCCCCACCCTCCCCCCCATCCCGCACTTCCCGGGCTTCCTCCCTGGTTCGGAATTAAAAAACTTTTATTCTCCTCTGTTGCTCTATCACCGACATTAACAATACACAAACACATTCGTGCACCCGTACAAGCCGACTCATCACACGGGTGGCACTAATTAAAATCGGTCAGAACTTTGCGTCGCTCAGACGGCCGAGAGAGCGATTGTTTGGACGCTTTTGACACGAAGCCGCCGCTTTTCCTGGCGGCCGTCAAAACAGTTTGTGGCCGCGGTTGAGCGCAAGTTATACAATTATTTGTTTCATTCATCATTTTTGGTGTCTTTGGAAGGGGCTAACATATATTTTGCGATAAACAACTGTTGCGGAATATCGCAATATCTAATAATATGGTGGCATGATTGACCGCTACTTAGTAGATTGGTTTTTTTCAGTAAATAACATTTAAATTAGTGATTTATACAATGTAAATTATTGTTTAATTGAAAGATTTGACAGATTAGTGATGGGTCCGCTCTGTACTCACTACTACAATGTAGTACTACACTACATTGAAGTGCACACTTCGCACGTTTTGAAATGTAGTGCACACTACAAACTACAAACACCAAAGTTATTGAAAGTATAAACTTCAAATAGTACACTTCATTTCAAAGCGAACACTACAATGTACATACACTTCAAAGTTATCGAAAGTATGAATTTTCAAACCCCATGGTTTGAAAATTTTTTGGAATCGAATGAAGAAATCTGGCTGGCGACCTTTTTTTTTTAGGTCGCCAAATTTTTATTTGGGAAAAAAAATATCAACTCATTAGTACTAGTACTACATTACTTCATTTCATTGCACTTCACTTCATTAATACTACAATTACTACATTTCATTACTTCACTTCATTAATACTACAATTACTTCATTACTTCACACTTCATTTACTTCACTTCATTTCGTAGTACTACAATTACTTCACTTCAAGTAGTTTTTACTACAATTTTAGTGTACACTTTGTAGTCTTCAAACTGGTGAACGTTGTGTTGTGTTGTAGTCTTCATTTTGAAATGTAGTTTTTCCCTTTGCTATGACAGATACTTCGTGATGCAATATTATTATTTAAAATATGTTGTATTTTACTTTGTAATACACACACACAATAGAGTAGCTTGTTGGTCTTGTGGTTAGGACACTCGCCTCGTGATCCAAAGGTCGCGGGTTCAGATTGATCAATTTTGTATTTAAGTTAGCTATTATCTATACCTGATGATGAGAGGGACTCCTCCTCTCGAAACTAAAGTAGTAATTTGATAACTCATATTGTGTGTATACATTACAAAAAAAATAAAACATATTTTAAATTAAATTCTTGTTAATTATAATAACATTTGTGCTTCGGTTTGAATAAAATATCTAAATATGTCGATATAATATACATCCGTCACGATCTATAATATAAGGGTTGATTTTCACACAAAAATTAAGGCCTAATAACCTCCCTCCTTAACCTTGGATAGCGATTGTTATAATTGTGATTATAAACACATCACTCAAAAAATAGACACACTTATTTACGTACGTGTAAATTTTCTATGAGAAATATTGAGGAAACTGTTAATATCAATATTTATATTATAATATCGGAAATATTGGCCGGAATTTAATATTGTAGAAATTGGTAGATGTGTATTAAACTTATTTCTACCTGCTAACATTAAAAATAGTATTAGTACTCGTTTTGTGTAATATTTATCGCGTCTAAATATACAAGTTTATAGTATCATACAACAGAGGTCAATACATGATTTTTATAATATCGCAAATCAATTAGAATGTCACAAACTTGTCCCGCGAATAGTAAAACTTGATTAAAAGCGTATTTTGGCAATACAATATATTTTAACGTATAAATATCTACATGTGTGGTTCACGTAACTAAATTTGTGCATATTTTGTTAGTATGAGACAGTAGAAAAATACTAAAAACTAATCGATTTCAATTTATTATTTTTATCTATCATTTAAATCATTTAATTACTAGCAACATCTTACTTCACAATTAATTTTCCTACGCTTTTAAATGAATATAGAGTGTTTGACATTTTTACGAGAATGGATAATAATTTGTAACCCGTGATTGTCATCGAAGATTTTACGATCGAAGAAATTTCAGAAATAGTATCTAATTCATTTCCATTTAATCTGATATTTTATTTATTTCATTTTCGTCAGCTCTCTGATTTAGTTATACAAGTAATAATACTGTTTCCCCTCCAGATGTGTTAACTACCGACAGTATCCAGCGCCGCGGTATTAAATGCTTTCAAAATATTGATACAACCCGGAAAGTAAAGACAAGGGTGAACAGGGCGCGTCGAAGAACAAAAATTATCCAATTTATTGCGATAATTGTGACGCAGCCCTTAGTATTATATGCATATTTATTAGAGGCAGTTAGAAGTATGAAACAACTAGTTTCCTTTTATGCGCTCGGTGTATACTCTTCCGTATGCTAAGGTGAATATCTGTTACGGAGTAGGTACTGTATTTCTATTGACATCTCCATAAAATATACGAATATTAGGTTAATTATTTAATATTTTCTGTATTTGTTAATAATTATGATATCATTAGTTATAAATAATATCTGGAACACGTTCTCACACTTTACTCAAATTAAAAACATCATGGTATCAGTCTTCTGTGTATAGTTTTCTGGGATATTCTCCCGTGTTTATGTGACCTCTCTGCCCAACGTTTCGTAATCCATATCCGGCGCTTCAAAGTCAATCTCGCAGTTCCCGCAGAGATAGTGATCACACAATAGATGAAACATACACACAACAAAAGATAATACATGACTCCGACACAGTATTGCCACGTAACACATAAACACAGAAACACCAAGCTTTCGACACGGTATTGATAGTCAATACTTAACACACACTGACAACGTTCTTACACTGTTTTCGACACGGTATTGCAAGCCAATACTTAACCACAACTCCAACACTCACAAAAACACATCAGCCCTGATTATGAACCCTGCAATGGGATCTGAAACATCGGCCAGAAAGGTCGTAATAACACGGCATAATACCCCAGAAGACACAAACTAGAAGCTGTACAAAATGTTTTTATTTTAGCTGCACAGGACAACTATATACCCATTTTACCCATCACCTTGAAAGGTAATTCATATACAGCTCTGTCGAAAAAATCATTCGGTATTGGTTTTGCCGTGCTTAGTTAGTTAGATAGATTAATGACAAAAATTCAGACATCTAAATATCATATTTTCATTCTGGGCACTTTGGAACAAATTGTGTGTACGACTTAAACTGTGTTTTCTTGAAGATTTGTGAAGTTTATTGAAAAAAATCAGCACCTACGGGACTTTATACTATAAAATTTATATTTATTGAACTGTTTTTGCCATGCTTAGTTAGTTAGATGATTAATTACAAAGTATTATGTTTCGCTTATCTAATTAAAATAAAATAATTTAATAATATAATAATAATACTAATAGAGCTGTATTGTGATTTGTGCGGAATATTGTAATCGATTATACTCGTACATAATTAATTTTCATTTAATCGCTTGAGTTGTTAAAGGAAACAGTGGTAAAGGAAGTGGAAAATTCAATTAATTTTCTAAATTATCATGTACAATATTTACTTAGAGTTTGTAACTCCACAGAAGTTATGTACGCATAGTTAATTACAATCAATAAACAAACATATATCAATTCAATTTAATCTGAAATCAGGGTATGATTTACATTCTCGCCTGATAAATATTTTATTAATTCTCACCATAAGAAACACGTCTAATTCTAAAACATAACCGATGTTTTAAATCTACAATTGACCTGACCAGGCTCATTCAAGAAACACAATGTTTCAGTAATCATTTCTGGTATATTCAAGAATGATTGCAAATATTCTTGCGATGCAATTTAACGACCCAAAGAAAACTTGTCCTAGAGATGAAAATCATGAAAAACTTTACACAGAAAGGCAAACGCTCTACAAACAAGCCCGTCACACTCGCATTACCTGTCGACGACAGAGTAAAGTATTATGTGTTAGTTCCATCATTTGCAGCATAAATGTTTGAAAGAAACCTTAGGTTGCAAACTTGTTTGTGTCGCATAAAGGTGTGAAAAAAATTATGTCAGTCATCCGAAAGTGATCGCAGTTATGATTTTATCACACTTGTTTAGCCTTTTGAGGTTTATGTAGTTGAGATGAGGTGAAATGAATGAGGAGCATTTATGGGGGTGCCAAATATATCACCACTCTGGAGGTAAAAGTACGTCACTAGTCAGTAAAGTTAGGAATATGGCACTACTGTCAAGATGTGATTTGTCTGTATGACGAAAGCTAATATTTGTTTTGCGACTTTTGAGGATAATATCTGAAGGTTGAGATGCCAAGGGTAACCCAATTCAAATTCCGAATATCCATTCATATGTCGCGGAGTCTTAAATTGTTTGTGTGAGTGGTTGACAGATAGTAATAGCATATTTAGACCCGGTTGTTTCAAGTTCGATCAAAGTAAGCGGTCGATTAAAGCATAGATTTTTACGAAAACGGATCGTCTGATTGGTGGAGGACGTAAAAATCTATGCTTTAAAAGAACGCTAACTTTAATCCAACTTGAAACAACCGGCCCTTAGTTGTTTATGCTGAATTTATTATCATCAAGTTTCAACTGTATTTATTATCATTAAGAACAACTGAGACGAAGACTCTCCGATCCATTGCTGGACTGATAATCCGAGACCGTGTGAGGAATTCCGAAATACGAAGGATTGCGACATCGAGGATATTGTCCGATAGAGAAGATCTAAAAGACGTTACTGGAGATATCATGTGGAGAGAGCTTGTTCTGAGAGAGTAATGAGCGTAGCAGCGAACAAGCTGCCATCAGGTACCAGACCCCAGGAAGACCGCATAAAAGATGGCGAGATAGCTGGACATCTGTATCCCAGGAAAAGGCTCCGAGCAATGACAGGACGCAGTCCTAGATGAAGCAGAAGAAGAAGTTACAATACTGGATTATTGATAACTGACTGGATAAGAATGAAAACGAGAATGAAGCGAGAACCGATGAGAAGTGACCGTAGGATGACGATTGCTCGTGCAGCCAGTGCACTGTATAGCTAGAAACCTCTCTATTAAAAAAATACTTTTACCCTTTTCAACAATATAGTCTAGTGTCAATATTAATGGCATATAAAATTGTATAATTACGTTCACACAATACTACGTCATCCGTATGAAGAAGATACACAGGACTGGGATATTAAAATTTACAGAGAAATCGTGTCATGTCTATTTTCATGGAGCTCCTCCTGCGTGACTGACGTGCAAGTTTCTCCGGTACACGTTTGTTCGAAACAGAAAAAAGGATCACGTACTGATTTAGAAATGAATCATCTACAATATGGATTTTTTAATCCGATTAACCGTTTGTTAAAAACAATCATTTATATAAAATTATTAAAGTTTTTTTTATTTTCAAATTGTTCCCAATTCTACGAAAAACATTTGCCTCGAACAAACGTGTACCGGAGAAAGTTAAGAGAAAGATTCCCAGTCGGAAAATATGTTTTCCAAATAGACGTGACGTAATTTTACAATTTGTTAATAGTTCAATGTGTACCTTAATAAGTGCCGATAAAAAAAATCATCTCTTTGTAAAATTTACCAATTTCTACCAAAATTTTATTCTACAAGTAGTGTTACGTCAAGTCGTGAAACCAGTATCTGGACCAGACAGAAAATTAATTTTGGATAAATACAAAACTTTGTAATAAGCTTTTTAATGATAGATTCTGAAAAGGGATGTTTCGCCTTGAACAAATTATTGATGGAGAATTGATTAAATTGGCTAATCCAGCGTGCTTCGAAACTATTTTTCATTTTAAAACAAGGTAGTTTTCGCCCGCGTTCGTTAGGAGAGCTTTGGAAACGGGATTTCTTCTCAGGGCGCTCCCTGGAGGGAGACAAAGACCTCGGGAGGAGGCTGATGAGATTAAAGAAAGTATTGAAAGCGCTGAAATAGCGGTCAATTAGTCGGAAGTAACTTCCGGCCGCGGGCCCCATTAGCGGCGAGGGCGGGCGGAGTACAAATACTATTAGTATCGGAAAAGCGATTAATTCTGCCCTGTTTGCGGACAATTACCTTCGGCGACATATTTCATATCATCGTCTTTTTTTAACGCGATTTCACCTTGTGTAGATAATTTTATAAATTTTGTCACTATTACATATTTACACATTTTTAGGACACACTATATTTACTCGCTATTTAACCCGTGAACCAGATGTCCATAGAGGATTGAATATAAGCTTTGCCTTATAATATTTCAGGCTATTCACAACATGGCTACTCAATACATAACCTTCTGTATTCCATTCTCAAAAAATTAAGAAAGTGTAAAAAAATTCAAGAATTAACAGATGAAATCTTTTATTTTCATTGCCATGACTCCGTGTCAATGCATGTAATATATCAAATATTTTTTTGGTATGTGTATAATACGTGAGATTATTTTATTTTACACAGACCTTGAGGCCCAATAACTGTAGCGAAACACATGACAAAAACAACTTCGAGAAATCACATAGAAACCCCGGTACAAGAACCCAGTGTCATACACACTGGACTACTAGGGCCACCGTGGTATGGTGATAAAGTGTTTACATAACAAACGTACATATAAATACATGTTTACGCTTTATTAAATATGTCTTAGCTTAGATACCAAACAAATACCGCAATCGGCTGTGTACTTATTTAACACCTTCGTCCCCGGCGTTGCCCGGGAGGCCCATTTACAAGAGCGGTGGTAAGACTCGGTACAGCCGGGTGGGGTAGGGTGACCATATCCAGTCATTTATTTACAAATTAAATGAATAAACTTTTATTTCTGGTCCTACATATAGTTATATTCGTCTAATATTATTTTTGGGTTAGCTACGCAATTTAGTAAATAAGCATTTGAAAGGTCACAGAGTTAATCGGTGACAGGAAACAAAATTAATAAATTTAGCTTTTTGACACGAATAAACGCTCTCTCGCTATAAAGGGAAACTGCTCCATTAACAAGAAAAATAACATCTCGATTAATGAATCTGTCATACAATGCATTATTGTTGCTTCGTTGTATCATTGAATACACTCTTTCAAAAATTCTTAAAAATACACCCGACCAAATCAATAGACGAAATTATTGCGTATGACTTTTTTACTGGATTTTTATTTTAGTTTTTTATTTTAGTTTCGCTTAATAGGGCAGAATTAGCGAAATTGATAGTCTGCTTTTAAAAAACTAAAGATTTTTCGAAAGAGTAGATTTATATAATATTTAATGATTTCTTCATCATCATAAATTTATTAATTTATTTAAAGCTCTTTAAAAAAACTGAAATTTTGTTTGTTGTTATTGTATAGTCAGATCTTTAGCGGCGGTTGGTGACTGAATGACGTGGTTCCCGAAACCGCGGCCTCGGCAGCCGGTTGGTCTTTCCGCTCCGGTGTTGCCAGAACGTGGCGTCCTGCACAGATCTAAAGTCGTTGTAAAGTCGTGTAAAGTAAAAAAATTGATTTTTTGTCACGTGGGCATTTTGTCATACAACCATCCGCGAGCATAATATTAAAGTGGGCCTGTACACAGCTTTCAAAACAGTCAATCGGGTCTCGACACGTATTGCATATTTTTAACCACCTCAGTACAAAAGGCTCTAACAGCCCCAATTTTTCAGTCTTTCGTCACCCCAGAAAATAAAGATTGATATAACCGCGTTAATTTGTGTCGCTCCGAGATCGCTTTATTCTAGGAATTCCGTCCTTAAGTTGACCTTTTTTTTTGGGCCAGCAAAACAGATGCGAGCGAAAGACGCATTCCTGTTTGGCGGCGTTAAAAAAATTATATTATTGCCCTAGAATAAGATTATTATTTTAGAGTAAGATAATGTTATGTTAGAATAAGATTTGTTATAGTGTAAATATTATTTCGTAACTAGTATTAGGTATGATAACGCAAGCAGTAGTTTATGAACATTGACGGGTATAATGGTTTTCGCGTCGAAAATATTTCCGCGCGAAATATATTCAGACGTATACAACCCCCGCGCGGGTTGTGAGTATGGAGAAGGGGTGCGCGGGGAGCGGCTCCAGGGGGAGCGATGTGCCTCGGCGCGGGCTGCGGCCGAGGGTGGTTCGACACAATACCCGGCCGAGTGCGGGTCGGCCTTTTCTTACGGGGGCGAATCTCCCGCCCAAGACGCCACTTGTTTTGTGTGGCCGCGACATTTTCCGCAGAGAAGAAGACGCGACGACGAGGATGGCCGCCTTGCCTCGGATGGCGGCCGGTCCTCCACGAGGAGTTCCAGGAGGAAGACCAGATGTCTCCCGACGATGCAACGCAGCGGCGACGATCGGCGGGACAGAGCGCGTGGCCTGGGATAGGACACCGCGCCCCCGCCAGATGACGGCGCGGATCCCGCGACCGACGCGGCAAGACGCGCACGGCTCGCGGATCCCGCGCTCGTAGCAAGCACGCGACGCGGTGTGCCAGGGAGCCACCCGCGGCAACCACGACCGCGGCTATGAGGGCCGCGGATAGTGAAATGTGTTCCGTGCAATAAGTGACAAAGACACGATAAAACCAGGACTGCTTGCGTTTAGGCTAGGATTAGTTTTAGGTTAGTGATATTTTTTTTTAGTTGATAAGTCTAAAGATAAAAATGTGCTTTAATTAAATAAATTGTTTAAATATTCAAATAGTGGTGGTTGGTGTTTTTAAATTTCCCGCTCCCCCTCCCTTGGCAAGTGCATTTTAATCTTGATATAGAAAGGACGCGGAGCGTCTCGCGGCTATCAATCCTGATTGATTGATACGCGTTCATATCAAGATAAATAAAAAAAATAATAAATTTAAGATCTAAATATTAACCTCAAGTTTAGCGAATAGCATCACTCGAAGAATGATTTTTTTCATACGTTTAATGACCGGTTGGAATGAAACAGTTGGTACCAACCCTTGGATAAACTTATCCTACTAAGAACAAAACAATTCAAAACTATAGAAAAGGTAAAACGGAACGTTCAAATACATGCATGATTTATCTGTGGAATAAATAAATTATATTTGATTCATGGAGAGATCCGTGCTAGGAGTAATCCTAAGAAATAGAATTAAAAATGACGAAATTAGGCGCAGAACTAGAGTAGTGGATATCATGGATCATGTAAAATGATCAAATCATCAAAGCTAAAATGGCAATGAGCAGGACATGTTGCAAGGCAGGATGCTACAAGATGGCCTCCCAGAGTTCTGAAATGGAGACCTTGGAAGAATAGAAGAGGCATCGGAAGACCTCAAAAAAGATGGGCCGACGGTATAGCCGCTGTGGGGGGAAAGAAATGGCTACAATTAGCAAACAACAATCTGATATTATTATAGCCGCTGTGGGGGGAAAGAAATGGCTACAATTAGCAAACAACAAGGAAGGATGGATGGGTATGGAAGAGGCTTATATCCAGCAGTGGAGAGATGAAAGCTGAAGAAGAAGAAGATGAAGATTTGACAGTTAGTTCAGAATTCGTGACGTAGCACCCAAGTATGATACTATACTATACAAATATGAAAATATACAATACTTTATTCAATTATATGTGTGATAATCCGGAGAACAGAAATGTACAAATGTGAATACTGTTGCATATTATTAAAAAACTACTTAGCAACGGAACAAGGCCCATCATACGAGTACCTACTCATATGATGGGCCTTATACCTCATACTGAACCAAAGTGAAATCCTTACAATCCCATATTTATTTATTAATTTATATTTATTCGGAAAACCAACAGCTAAAAAGTATATGGTAAAGCAAAGAATGGTGAACGTAAAGCTCAATTATAGTTTTTCACTAGTAGATTGTACAAACAATGATGTTAAATGTATCAAATAATTGAGCTATTAATATAATCGGCGAACACGCTCCAAAACCTGTTTTTATCATGGGCAAGCTATGTTACTTTTGAAGTCTTTGACTATAGATATATCTTTATATATTAGGTCCTTACATATGAAATTGGCGTTTAGTATGGGAGGAACATAAAGCCGATTTTTTTTTATTATAATATATTTATTTAATCAAAGTATGTACCTTTGCTATCTATGTACTTTTGCCATCTCATAGGTAGTTCATCGATCCCTTTACTAAAAAAACCATTCGGACGGGAATCAATAAAATCTTTGAAGGCGGTTTGGACTGCCCCATCTGGAAGCATCCATTTGGAAGCTCCTCTAATTTGGTAGCCGTCTGTTGTGCAGTGTGTGGTCTAGCGTTATCATGAAGCAGCAGTGGCCTAGAGCGATTAACCAGCCTCGGTCGTTTAGCAGCTAGCTTTTCCATCATGGTTTGCAGTTGCTGACAATAGACATCTGCCGTAATCGTCTGGCCAGATTTAAGAAAGCTGTAGTGAACGACACCAGCACTAGTCCACCAAACGCTCACAAGTAACTTTTTTGGAGTCAATTTTCGCTTGGGGCATGGTTTGGCTGGTTCGGCAGGGTTCAGCCATTGCGATGAGCGCTTCCGATTATCGTACAGGATCCACTTTTCATCACAGGTAATGATTCGATTTAAAATCCCTTCATTATTGTGCCGGTTGAGTAATGCAACGCAGCAGTCAACGCGCGTTTGTTGATTTGCTTCACTCAATTCGTGAGGTACCCACCTTTCAAGCTTTTTCACCTTACCAATTTGCTTCAAGTGGATTAAAACAGTTTTATCACTAACACCGCAGCCTGCAGCTAACTCGGATGTGGTTTGCGATGGATCCGCTTCCACAATAGCCTTCAATTCTTCATTATCAACTTTGGTCTCCGGCCGTCCACGGGGCTTGTTCTGCAGGTCGAAATTTCCAGAACGAAAACGTTGGAACCAAAAACGCACTGTGTTTTTTTTTGCGGCACCGTCGCCATACACATAATTAATCCTTCGAGCCGTTTCTGCAGCACTGGTGCCACGGTGGAACTCGTACTCGTAAATAACGCGATATTTCAAGTTTTTCATTTTGTAAACTGAGTGACGCAAAGAAAAAAACAATTGAGGAAAAAACAAATGAATTGTAATTTTCAAAACACAAATACACGAGTAAATAGCTGTATAAATTTGGATTTGGAATTCCTAACCAAAGAGAAGATATTTGAGATCAAATTTGCCAGTACGGCAAAATGCCAATTTCATATGTAAGGACCTAATATTTTGTTTGCAAATATACAGAACCATTCTTAGTTAAATTAATACTAATAAATTAAATGAACGACTAAATTGATTATGGATAAACTAAAACGCCACCGATGATATATTAGGTCCTTACATATGAAATTGGTGTTTTGCCGTACTGGCAAATTTGATCTCAAATATCTTCTATTTGGTTAGGAATTCCAAATCCAAATTTATACAGCTATTTACTCATGTATTTGTGTTTTGAAAATTATAATTCATTTGTTTTTTCCTCAATTGTTTTTTTCTTTGCGTCACTCAGTTTACAAAATGAAAAACTTGAAATATCGCGTTATTTACGAGTACGAGTTCCACCGTGGCACCAGTGCTGCAGAAACGGCTCGAAGTATTAATGATGTGTATGGCGACGGTGCCGCAAAAGAAAACACAGTGCGTTTTTGGTTCCAACGTTTTCGTTCTGGAAATTTCGACCTGCAGAACAAGCCCCGTGGACGGCCGGAGACCAAAGTTGATAATGAAGAATTGAAGGCTATTGTGGAAGCGGATCCATCGCAAACCACATCCGAGTTAGCTGCAGGCTGCGGTGTTAGTGATAAAACTGTTTTAATCCACTTGAAGCAAATTGGTAAGGTGAAAAAGCTTGAAAGGTGGGTACCTCACGAATTGAGTGAAGCAAATCAACAAACGCGCGTTGACTGCTGCGTTGCATTACTCAACCGGCACAATAATGAAGGGATTTTAAATCTTAAATCTGGCCAGATGATTACGGCAGATGTCTATTGTCAGCAACTGCAAACCATGATGGAAAAGCTAGCTGCTAAACAACCGAGGCTGGTTAATCGCTCTAGGCCACTGCTGCTTCATGATAACGCTAGACCACACACTGCACAACAGACGGCTACCAAATTAGAGGAGCTTTAATTGGAATGTCTAAGACATCCACCGTACTCTCCGGACCTTGCCCCAACAGATTACAATTTTTTTCGAAATTTGGATAACTTCTTGCAAAGGAAAAAAATTCAACTCCGATGGGGCAGTCCAAACCGCCTTCAAAGATTTTATTGATTCCCGTCCGAATGGTTTTTTTAGTAAAGGGATCGATGAACTACCTATGAGATGGCAAAAGTGCATAGATAGCAATGGTACATACTTTGATTAAATAAAAATATTATAATAAAAAAAAATCGGCTTTATGTTCCTCCCATACTAAACGCCAATTTCATATGTAAGGACCTAATATTATAAATCTAATTATTCAACTACCAAAGTTGAAAGTACATCCTCACAAGACTGTAAATTTGAGCGGTGACAGAGTTGCATCCTGAACCCGGTAATAGGGGGAGCGATGAGGGTAGAAACGGGAGCAGGGTAGGGTGGCGGCTGACAGAGGTCCCAGCCCCTTGGCCGGGCAAATATTACCTCAGTGGCGGTATTGTCTGTATCGGGCCGGTTCATCTGGCAGCTAATTCACCGGCTTGGCTCGTCTCCCCCAAATCTCACCCGAACTGGGTCAGCTAAATAAACCGCCTCGTGGTTTGCTCACACTCGAATGTGTATTTCATGATGGCGTTTGGTATTCTACCTCTCAATCGGGACTATTACGGTAGTCCACCCTTAGAGGGTATTCTACCCCTCATTTAGACTATTTCCTTTAATGCAAGCAACGGTTAAATTGTTTATCAGCTCAACCGGTGGCAACATTTCTTGTTTTCATCGTAATGTTGCTACTAATTGACCGCATTGGTCAGTACAAAATGTTATTTTTAGTAGCTTTAGCTTTGTGGTTGAACTTAATTATTAATTTGCGAAAACTAACAAACTTTATACAAAACACACAGATTGTTTTTAAACAATCAGCAAATATACCAATGAAAAATATCAATTATCAAGGGGAATTAAAAATAATTAAACAAATTGGCAAAAGTAAAGTTTACGTCTCCAATTTTATAGATAAAATCAAATTTGCCACAAAAAAATGTACCCCCTTTCAAGAAAAAACCAAAGTAAATAATGGCGTAGGTTGTTAAAGCAATATTTTTGAAAATGTATCTAAAAATTTACCTCATTGCATTCTACACTAACAATTACCTAGGTTAATTCTTGATAAACTCGATATAGTTGATCCATTAAATCATTCTGGGATATATAAAGTTAGTTTTAATGACTGTTCAGCACTTTATACACGTAAAACGGCACATTGTTTTAGTATTAGAATAAATTAACACCTGAGATGTCGTAATAATAATTATTTTTCAAAATTCTCCAACCATCTGTTGAAGACAGCTCACTCTTTTAAAAAAGGAAACCGCATCGACATTTCACTTACAAATAATAGAAGCCTTAGGTTAGATAATTTAGAAATGTTAGAAATTAAAAGGTCCCTCAATACCAAATCGAATATAATTAACAACCAATTAAACGAATAATCCATTATTTAACATATTCTCCATTTCAATATTTCTTTAACAAACTCCAATCCTTTCTCCCACCATAAAGGCTACACCCCCTACCTTGCACTATGGAAGTTATTGTGCGTCCGTCCTGATGATGATACAGTACAGTATCGAAACTGGTAGACGTTTAAAAACAATCAATGTGATTTTTACAAAGTTTGTAAGTTTTCCTCAAATCAAAGATACAATATGTTTCCATGGTAAATTTCCTACCAATATTAATATTTTAAAAAATCAAAAAATAATGTATTGTTTATAAAATCGATTGTTTTCTTATATCTTCTTGTCTTACGTTTTTCGTCCAATACCATCATTGTTGAAACTGTTTTGCACATATACAATACAGAGTAGACAGTGGTCCAAATAAAGCCAAAGGATGGGGAACAGCAAAGCAATCCGAAATAAAATCACAAAAATTCTAATAACTTCTATACCCTTGAATTTCTGTTATCTCCTGTGATGTCCCTTTACTGTAGGCTCCGTTTGTACTACTGTATCTGGGACATCCTTAATGTCTTGAATATTAAATTAACTCTCATCATACGTGTCCTCATTTGTCTGACAAGATATATATATGTTAAGGAAATACAGATCTCTGCGGCCAGTTGAGAGGCTGGGCATCAGATTTATAAACCGATTCCTGGCTAGCAGAAGTGGCGGGCACTAATTTGTCCAAATTGAAATAATAATCCAATTTTTTTTTCTGCGTATACTATCATCTGTTTCGAGGGGGTTTACAAGATTGCATAAACAAAATATATAAAAAAAACAATTTAAATGATTATTTTTTTATTTTTTATTCGGTTATCCAACAGGGAGACACAGTCACTTGGTAAGATGAAATACAAAAAAATAGTTAAATGTCTCCCACAATTAAGGCGGTACATTCACTGCAAATGCATATTTCGACGTTTTTTACGAAAATGTGGGTTTTTATTATTCATTTATATCAGAATTTATATGATAGATTGCATTTTTTTAGGGAAATAACTTAGATAGAACCTTTTTTTTTATATAAAAGTGATAAACTGAACATTATTTACAATAATTAAGAAAATATAGGCATTAATCCACAGGCCGCGGCAAAAAAAACGTTTTTAATGTTCTACAGCGAACAGACGTGTGTTAAATATTTGTACATAAACATAATATGTTTTTCTATACGTATAAAGTTTACTTAATTATCTAGAATCCGTACGTAGGAAATTAAGAAATATTTTATATTTATAACGTTATAATGTTTCAAACATGCAGTAATTTTGATGATTTTCAAATCTTGTTTAATCATATAAAAATATGATTTCAAACGATATATTGTATCTACATTTGCACTTTGAGTCTTCATTCACTATTGAAAAGCTACAATTTTATTAAAAACACGTTAATTATTATTTTAAAATAAAAATTCTAAAGTATGAAATACGACATCATATACGTCAAAATGCCTTTCATATGCCGTCTGGCCGCGGCAGGGGTCAGACGTGTTTGTGTGGCCGAATATTTCTCGTCATTTATTTCACTATTAATCCTACTTCTACGCCAAATTTGACATTTATATGAATTATTATTATATAATACGCTCAAAAGCAATTGATATCTCCCATATATTAAGGTTTTATATGGATTTTCGAACGGTTTCATCCTTTTTAAACTTTGAACATGCGTCACATGTCAGTTTCGGTATTATCCTAATTTCAACAATTGTTCCAGATTATTTGAGGTATCAAGATACATACTGTACGCGCCGTGCGCATGCGCGTTCACGTCTCCCATGTATTTATTTCTTGTTTAATATTAACGGTATTCATTATGATATGAAAAGAATTTCAGAATTATTAATATGTTTTTTAAATTCTATACAGTAAGTAATAATTGGACGTAAATAAAATACGAGAATGTGTCGATAGATAAAATAATACATTTTGATATACGCAGTACGTTTGTGGGGCTACGTAATTGTTTTGTTATTGTCATATTACGATATGCATTGATTTAAAAAGGAGTTCAGAATTATTACTATGATTCTTAAATTATTTACGGAAAATAATAAGTTGACTCAAATAATATAAAATCATTTGTCTAAAGTTAAATATGTAAATATTTTGATACGTTAGGTACTTCTGTGGGGATGCCTGACGCGGACGAAAGCGAAGAATATATGACCATCTCTTTCTAGCAAAACCTTACTGTTTTAGCAACGTATGTACCATAATTATGTAACGAACGTGTAATTTTTATACGATTTGCGCTCAGATGACATGTCGTGCACGGCTTGAAAGGACATGATCTATCGATGTAATCTGACAGATATGCATGTTTGTGAATCGGCTGTGCCGCCTTAAAGGATAACACAAATAGGACATAAACATAGATAAGTCAATTTGACAGTGACAGATAAAACATAATTTAACCGATTGTTCCAAATTTAACATAGGCTTTAACTTTAACATAGGCACAAAGGGGCTCGTGATGTATATAATATACATGATCAGGGAGGGGGACGAGTTTCTAGTATCTGCCTCACCATATGACGATACTCTTCATATTTAGTGATAAAAATATCTATTGAATTTAAGAGGTAATTATAATCTGAGCATACGCGTGGAATGGGAGAGGATCTCCTATTGTTGGTTTGATAAATTGGAAGGAAAAAGAGGTATTTCTGTCTGGTAGGTCGGAATGGGACGTGGAAACCCAGCAAGCTGGTGATTTCAGGAGAATCAATAAGGTTACAATTATTTGGAAAAGTAAGGATTGATTTGACAATATTCGCCTGTTTTCTAGAATGTCCAATTTATGAAATTTTATTGTGAAATTATGTGCCTAACATCAGCCAACTGAGTGGCTAGTAATGGCCACGGCTACTGTTTCTGTAAAACCTGTTTTCGCAATAACAACACGAAAATCTGAAAACATTTATAATAACCTACCGCAAAACAATACTACTAAAATACTAAAATCTCTACTACAATACAGTCAAACTTAATCAATTAAAGCAAAAAACACCCGATCAAATATTTACGTGATGCGCTGTTCCTGCGGTAACACTTCATGATGCCTTCACCGTCCATGCCCAAAAATTTTCTGCACGACTATTCTGATTGCCAACCAGACCGATGGACATCGTACGGTCACATATTAAATAAACATTTCCTTACGATCACGACGGTTTGTCGCAGGAGTAGAACGCTGTACTCTTCTGTTCTAGTACTCGTTGCCTCAAACATCTTCTCACTTACGCCTTTCGATTACTGAAGCTATTAACGGGACCGTCATCCGATATTTTATTTTGCTGATTTAACTGTTCCAATTGCCTTCTTTACTTTCCTTGTATATCCTCTTCAACTCGTGAAATTCTCCGTATATTCTGCACTACCAAACTATCTTACTCGATCGACTGAGCTATATACGGCACTAAATTTTATGTGCGTGCAGTGGGAATATTGAAGCATGACTTTTTTGTAAACGTATATTTTGGAAAAAAATATATCAAAAAATGTATGCTACGATAACAATTGGGATAGAAATATTACGAAATATATGTTGTATTCTGATTTATTTTCCAAATAACTGGTTACGTAGAAGTCATGCTGCGATGTTCCCACTGCACGCCCCTGCTAAATTTCCTCCTAATTTATTCAAAGAACCACGTAACCAAACGGTCGCATTTCTACAAAATTCAGTCTACTTTAATTATTTTTATATCATACTTATTATATTTTTATATGACACTAAAATTCAAAATTTCACGATGCTTTACACACAAGTTTAACAAAAGTTTCACAAAACCCTCAGTATGCTGAAACACGGATTATTACACCACTAAATGTTTTGATGACCACGAAAAGACTGGGGTCAGACACTCGCAGTAAATAACACAGTTGAAGTGGAAATGAGCTGAAGAACTAAACTGAATGGACGATAACCAATGTTTTATATGTTACTGTATCGGAGGTCCCATAATAAAAGTCAAAGCCAAGCCTTAAGTCGATTGTAGCGGTCAAGACAAGCTTTTATTCAAAAATACAGCAAGTGACTATTCAATATCTTTATTAAATTTTGTTTGTCAACACAAATAAAACACCCCCTCGAGGTTGACACAATGGGGATGAATTTTACATGCTAGGGACTCGCTAGCCCGTTATATGATTCTATTCTACCAAATCAAATGAAAAATTATCAAGAAATACACTTTGGTGAAGCTCACTTGATAAAAGACATTATTATAAATACCGAAGCTACGCCCACTGAAAGCTCTCTTATAAAACCAATTAAGCAATTTATAAAGACTCAAAGGAATGAAATATTATTTGAACGGTCGTAAAATGTCAATACTCAATTGAGTTTCAGCATAATTAATCCCTTTGAATAAACCGTCAGATTCATCTGGACGGGACGGACTTTGGCGGCCCTCGTAGCGCAGTGGGCATGACCCTGGCTTCTCATGCCGAGGGTTTTGGGTTCGATTCCCGGTGAGATCACAATTTACTGAAGCCTGGGTGTTTTGTGATGTGTTTTGCTTCTGCCTAGTGGCTTGTTAAAGCGGAAAAAGAAAAGAAAAAAGAATGTGGAGCTGACGATTGAAATGCCGCGAATGCGCCAGCATGGTGTTGACAATGACGCGACGGTAAACTGGTAAAATCGATCTGGACACAAAGAGTTTCGAAAAAGTACAACAATCCAGCGAAACAAAAGACAACGATTGGTGCATTCAGTTCAAGTTATGTGATTTGTAATATGCAATACCATCAATAAAAACTTTTAAATATTTGCCTTTAAAAAGTATAGTGCATATTTATTTATTTATATGATACAAAGTCCCATTATCCAAAAAAATAATATTTTGGTAGCTAAGACTTTAGATATAATGTTTTGACGTGAATAGAATATAGTACATGTATAAAAGGAAATATAAAAAAAGTAACCCATAATATCCAAGTTTTTACAATACTCCCTTTCTCATTTTCGGGTTTCGTGTCTACTATATGCGTTGGAATTTCGATACAACTTACTAAGTTGTATGAAAAAACCATTAAAAATTTGAAAAATTCCAATTTATACTATAATTATTAATTTTTTTAACGAAAATTTGATAGATCTTCTTGATCGTCACCACGAGTCTGCTTGCAATGTTTCAGCTCGATCGGATCACGGTAAAAGGGTTAAAAATTGATCCAAAGTTCTTTCGTCAAACAAGCAAGCAGACGTCACGAGTTAATATATAAAGGGAGTAAAAATACTTAAATTAAAAAGAACGTTTCCCAGCTAGAAATCATATCAATTTCAATTATGCAATTGGAAAATAAACCACAAAACCATGAACTTCTCAAAATCGATAGTAGGTTCCTCTTAAATGTCTCAAATTTTCATGAAAAATGTTAACAATTTCAGAGTACTTATTGCCAATTCTATGCAGCCTGGGCAATGGTGAGTGAAGATAGTAGTTTGTTCTTGCATTCTACATACATATCATATATGTATATAGCCGTGTAAATGTGCAACGATCCGTAAGGAGCAAGATAGAGTAAAGGCTGAAAATGAGATGGCTTGTGATGGTGTGGTAATGGACTGTCTGGCTCTGGGGATTGTAAATTGGAAAAACGATGCCACCGATGTGTTGATCACCGAATTTAGAAAAAATGTTGACAAATCCTGGCACTTTTGATGATAACGAAAAAAAATATTAAACAAATATGTTTTTTGAATATTTACTTTATAAAAAAAAATATGCGAACTTAATTTTAATATTATTTTATTTAATCTCGTAAGCTGCGCCAGCCTGTGTTATCGCAGCCAATTTATAAACTTCTTTAAGTAGCCCTTTAAAAGGCACTACGTAATGTAGCGTTATCTTTAAAATAAAATATGGCATAAACCATTATAAAATGGGCAGACCCGCGCACATATTGTATGTACGTAGGTAGGTACGAAATAAAAAAGAAATATAAACTATAATTTATCATCCATAAGTGACGGCTGCTTTAACATTTATATATACAAGGAGGAAATATTACTTTGGGAAAGAAAAATTGAAAGCGGTTTTACAAAAACCTCGCCAAGGTTACGAACCGAGTTTTCTTAGAAACCCTCACTAAACCGCCTTTTAAGAAACATAATCCTACTTATTTCAAAACAGTTTATTTGATTGAATGAAAAATATTGTTAAACAATTAGTGAACAAAATATTAGAGCTAGATTATACATCTTGAAATGGGTTGATTATTAAAGGGGCCGTTTTTTTTCGTCAATGACAATCAATACAATTTAAGCACAGCCTTAAAACAACCTTAAATATATTTAGTCGTTCTCTGATTCAATTTAATTGAAAATAAAATAAAGATCAATTGATTAATATAATTGTAGGTATATTATTATACACTTATCATACTCTTTATACTACCAATTCCAGTATGGTTCCCCACAAGCTAAATACAACCTTATTTTTTTTTTATCGCATTACAATAACTTTTTTTAAATTAATTATAAAATACGCAAATAGAAACAGACTGACGTGCTAATATATATCGTTTTAAAATTATTGAGTTTCAAACATTTAAGTTTTTTAAAATCTATTAATTAGAAAAAAATTATAGTGAAATTAAACATTTGATTATTAATATTATATTAAGTATATTAATATTAAAAAAAAACTTTAAAAAAAAGTTTTTCTTATACTTCCTTTCTCATTGAAACAGGTTTCGCGCCTACTAAAATCCAAAATTATACTATAATTATTTAAAAAAAATTAAACAAAAATATGTTAGATCAATTTTATCGTCGCCACGAGTCTGCCTGCAAAGTTTCAGCTTGATTGGATCGCGGGAAAAGAGTTAAAAATTGATCCAAAAAGATGGCAGACAAGCCGACAAGCAGACAAGCAGACGCTACAAGTTAAAAGAAAGGCAGTAAAAACAATAATTGTTTGCAAAAAATATTTAATAAAACTCTTCAATTTTTCAACTCAAAAGAATTTCACTCCCGTTGTTTCCAGGTCAGAATCTATATTATTTTATTTATTTTATTATTTTGTAAAATTCTTGTAAAAATACATTTTCATTAGTGCGAATAAAAAATACATTTAAATATAAATTGTGAATTATATAGACTTTATCTGTAATATTTTATAGACATTCGCAAGGCTTATCGTAGGTCGATTGGACCGATCGGTCTTCGCTTCGCTGGGGACACACTTCAGATTTAAATTTTTCTCAGAGGAGTCAGGCCATATCGAATAGCCATTAAGCCACGGTTGTGATTTTCGATTTCATGATTAAATTATAAAACGGATAATGGTAGCTGTGTTTCATTTTTGATCATTTTTAGTCAGTTAAATTTTTGGCGATGAGGAAAAAAACATGTGCTGAGTAGGGAATGCAATCTCGGTATACCGAGATCACGCAATAATTTTGCATGAAAAATCTCGCATCTAAATTTTTGCGAGATTTTTTTACTAAAGAG
>JADDOH010001150.1:0-27106 GCA_016648135.1 Agrypnia vestita
CTTGATTATTTTGTGACTGCGCCAGAGACCTAAGTGCTCGTGTTAATTGTATTTTATATTCTGTGTGCTCTTTTATATTTCGACTGTCTATATTTCTGTGTGATCTTTTCTGCTACGTATGTACATTTGTGTTTTACTGCCTAATAATAAATTGTTGTTAAAAATAAACTTTTCAGTTATTTCCACGCCTTTGTCACTTGCACTCATAACTTGAAACAAACCACCCCGTTTCAAGCTCTATAAACAAAAAAAAAACAAAAAAGTATTCGGGATCCCGCGGGATTGGAAATTCTAATCTCGAGGCATTCCCTTGTTGGAATCACTTCAGGAACGCATCTTTTGGAATGATGTTCAATTTTGGTTCAAATCGGGTCCTTTTCGGGTAGGGAGTTTTTAGTAGGCTGCCTTGATATGCGTGAATAGTTTAAGTTAGCGCTTATTACCCGTACTTGGAAGCGTTTAACATAGTTATTCACTTTTTTTAATTCCCTTTCAGTTAAATAATTTTTTGTCATAACTGTGTTTGTGTTGTTAAGAGGTTTAATTTTCTTTGTAGTTTTTAAGTTATTACTGACTTATATTATTATTTCACGTTTTTAAAGACGATGTATTTCTAATGCTTTGTTGAGTCGTAAAAAGACAGTTGAGGCATTGAAAATCGAGTTAAAATTGAAGAATCCTTTCATTAATTCTAAACATTTTCGATTAATGTCATCCAAATGTGACGAAATTGAAAAAAATATTTAGATTTTTTTCACAAGTGAGAATAACAAATATGTCAATATCGTGAATTTTTTGGTAATGGAAATGGCGCAAACTTTGATTAAGCGTAATAAATATTGCACTGTATAAATGATTAAAAGTCGTATGTTCCTCACGAAATTTTTACGATTTTTTGCGAATTTCGCAATCGCACCGCGATATAATTTTTTTTGATATCTTGAATTTCGGATTCACAGGGTTCCGCATAATTCGAAACGTTTACCGTGAATCTCTTAAATTTCGAATTAACGAGGTTCTACTGCATATCAGGATACGAGAATAATAGATAAAACCAAAAAAAAGGTTGTTGACATTGTAAATACGAAAAAATATTACCAAAGAATATTTCACTTGTGAAAATATTCCTACTCCATAAAATATACATAATGTAAACATTCGATGAATTTCACAATGGTGTATGTAATATGGCCACCCTTGGCATTATTTTTCTACCAATAATATTCCTGAAAAACATAAACGAATTATTTTTTACAAGCGTATTGTGTTTTTAGCTGGATATAATATTTTTCAGAACCGCTTTGCTGTTTGATGCTATGGCAGGTAAAATCTATTTATCTATGAGGTATCCTGAAGGATCGAGTGGAATTATTAAAACTATATATGAAAACCTGTCAGTAATAATAAATTATTATTTATTATTCATTTATCGTGAAAAGTGTATTGTCCAAAAACTTAATTAATTAATCTGGAACTCATTCCTAAATTGTATTTATTGATTTGCGACAGTCCTTACTTTGTTCTGAATATTATTTACAATTTATTTTATCATTAAGACATTGTTTATTATTAATTTATCAGAAAGAGTGTGTAATTATGTGACATTCAAAATATTCATAAAATAGTTATACTTTGTACTCTAATGTCACTCTAGAACCTTCTACATAGGTTCCATCCACAAAGAAAAATAATAATCTGTTGACGGTCTGTTTGTTAAAAATAAAATAAAGTGAACTGATATTTTAAAATTTACACAGAAGATTGATAGGTATCCAGCTCTTTGTAACGAATTTAAATATAAATTATTTAACTTATAAAATAAGTACTTACCTAGTTAGAATATGCTAAGCTTAGCTCTGAAGGCAGCATCAGCTCTTATGAAAGTATTTTATCAACATTTTTTAACCATCTACATTCCAAAAAACTCAAAAATCTTCCATTACTGCAATCCGGATTGATTGAAAATATCGGTTCAGTTTCCAATTTAATTAAATAATACAATATAGTAATATCAAGCGATAACTAATAATATCCAATTAAGAGTAGCTTGTTGGTCTTGTGCTTGTGGTTAGGACTCTCACCTCGTGATCCAAAGGTCGCGGGATCGAACCTCACTCCCGACCAGCAAGTTAGTCCTATATTCATAGCACAAGCATTTACCTTAGTTTGAAAATAGTTAGAATATTGATGTGACACGTATTCCGTGTTCGCATCAAAAATGAATTACCTTAAGGGAGTACCAGAAGTATCATTACTGAACCGAGTGAAAAGTACCAAGACAACAGATACCCTCGGCGCGCAGCTCCTACTTTTACATACATAAAGATCACAATAAGGGTGGCTTGGACACGTATTGCGAATGACAGAGGAACGGCTAATAGATTTGAGAGTTCGTGAGTAACCGATTGACTTCTGCGAAGGAAAAGTGGTAGTTATGGTCAAAATGTAATTTTAACCGGTTTAACAAGGTACTTTTATTTGAAATATGTAAGAGAGTTATAACCGTTGTCTAGTACCGATGTTTGCCTATCGAATTGCGAAAAATCAGTTAAAAATCATTGATACAATCAGATACAAATCTCAAATAACGGTTATTATGTAACCGGTTAAAATGCCATCACTGTAAAGTAGCCTGAAGTTCGAAGATTTGGTCTTGATTAATTAACAAGTACTGAAACGGCGAAGGATAAGGGAAGATGGAAACGCCATGTCGAGATTTTGGGCCCCCTACTCTCCTACCATTAAGGGATGAAATTGATGATGATGGTAACACTTTCAGTCCTCAGTGTTTGTGGGTCAATAAATAATACCAATTAATAATTAGGAACCATGTTTTAACAACATGTGGGAACTAGGTTTTATGCGATGAGTTCAAAGAAATAAAAAAAGCAGAAATCTCCATTTCGTTTATTATCATTTACATCTTACAACAAACAAGACCTGATTTCATATGTGATATGATCATAATGGATGATATCGTGTGATGAGAATGAGTTTATCACGTCAACAATGTTTAATTTTTCGTTTTTGAATTTAATTTTTTTTAATAAATTAAGGCTGTAAAATAACATTATTTTCCAGTTATTATTGACGGTTTATTTCTAGCTTATGCATAGTATTATTCCTATGTTTTTTTAATGCTGCAACAGGTCACGAGGCCCAATTTCTGTAGCGAAACACATCACAAAAACACAATTGAGTAAATCTATACTAATATATAAAGATGTAAAGTTTGTAAGTTTGGGTGTAGGAGGTAACCTCCACTCGTCTGATTTCAAAAATTCTTTCACCAATATTTAGAATGGACTGTATTATCCCGTTATAATAAAAAGACTTTTCGTGGTGAGCTATTTTACAATTAAAGTCGGCGAAAAAATGATAGAGCGATGTGTTTTTTGACGAAATCTGCCTTAACGGTAAGAGATATTTAAATACTTTGTAAAAAATTTGTAGAACTCAAAAAGTTCTATAAAAAAGTCCGCAACGACGTATATCTATATGTTAAAGTTAATACACAAATCGATAAAATATGAATAGAAATATATTATTAAAAATCAACGCGTGCGAAGCCGCGCGGATAAGCTAGATATACACATATGCATATACATGTGATCCCAGAACCTTCTACAAGGTATAAGAAGCCAGTATCATGCTCACTGGACTACGAATGCCGCTATCAAAATATACTCCGGACAACATCCAAGTCAACCCATATTTTTTACTTTTAAATGACAATTTCTGACATACGTACATGTAATATATATAATATGCTAAAAGCACGAATGAGAAAGAGAAAAGCATCTTTTTAACTGTCATTCATCCAACAACACAAATAAAATGTATTAGAAACGTATTAATGTATACTTATATATGATGTTATATTTTCATTTCAACCCATCTTTCGAGTAACTTGACGAACCCTCACAGAAATTCCTACATTCTGTAAGGATATGTCAAGTTACCCGATAAAGATGTCGTCGCCGTTCTAGGACGCAAAACAATTTCCGGCTTGAAGAAATATCATTCAAAAAAAATTCTGCCTTTCAGTTAATATATCTGTAAATGTATAAAGATTCAAAACCTCTCGGTTTTACCAATTCTATGATCGGATGCAAACAACGAATCAAAGTGGCACATAGACGAAAATTTGAAGCGTATTTCATAAAACCATAGAAATCACTCATCGTAAAATATTGATTCGTACAGGGTACCGCAAAATAAACTGATTTATTTATTTTTTTTGCAATCGATGAAGAAAATAAAATAAATGAACCATCTAAGCGGATAATTGTTACCAATTTTATTTTGTTTTCTTTTTCGCCACTTACACTGTCCATGCCTAACCACCGTGCAGGACATGTGCCAAATCGTATATGATCGCATTGCATTGATACATTAAATATTCAGGGTTATTTGGAAAACATTAATAACCTCGCAGGACTATATTCCTGCCTTCATTACGAGTCGAAAATGTTCAAGCTACCATGACCTTAATATCAATAGTTATGGAGATATGCGACATCAGAGTTTGCATTTTTTTTTTCAATATTTCTGACTTTTTTTGTAAAACGTTGGGCTATCATTACTTTAACCCCTCCCCTTAGTGGAACGTAGTTTCTTCCTATTATTTCCAGAAGACCTTTTGTGCTGTTTTCTTATACAAAATTATTTTTAAGAATTGGGTATAAAATTAATACGACGTTTTCATAATAAATACAAAAAATTACAATTATAAAATAATAGGTATAGAAAACAATGATATTTTTGAATGATTTTAAAAATTCGGACTCAAATCTGATCCATGCAGCTTTAACGATGGTTTATTCTGTACCGTTTTCACTGTGCCAAACGAAATAAATAAAAGAATTACGTAGCTCGACTCTGACTCCCCCCACGTAGCCCAGCGTAGCATCTTACTCAACCTCCCTCCCCCTCTCCCCCCTCGTGATCAGGCCACGTAGTTTATGTATGTTTCCAGTCAGTTGGTAAACCCAGTTTAACCCTGTGACTGTTTTATTCCGAATTACTTGTGTGCCTCATTTATTTTACTTGCCATCCTTACACAGCACTTACCCGTACATATTTGTGACATATCTCACATAACTAAAGAAGCCGGATGGTATAGGCGGACTTCTTCATTAATCTTCTATAAATGTGGTGATCACACATCATAAATTCTCTTCAAAAATTTTAAGCATTTCCCTATAGCGCGCTTTATTGACTGAGGAATACCAAAATCGTTTGAAGGGATTTATTTTTATGTACAGGAAAGTTAAGCAAATTAATTAATTTTAAAAGCATCTAATCTTATTACAAACTTAAATTTTATATGCTGCACCCTAGAGTTCTGCGGAACAACGTTTGAGAACGCCTGTGCTAGAGGTATCCGGGGTACCTAGGTATATAAATAAATTGCTTAATTAAGCTAATATTTTTTTCTAAATTATCTGAAACATTAAACATTTGTTTTCATGGAAAAATTCGAGGGCTGCTGTGTTAATTTAAATTAAGCCCCCAAAATATTAACAGAAACCGCTCTCTTTAATAATGTCAAGTTATATGGAAAACGTTTTTCATTTAAGTCTGTCAAAATATTTCCCGACGTTTACAAGTTTACAAATACCTCTTTTAACTACAAAGAATATGCCGAAGTGGAAACTCAAGTTTATCAATTAAATAACTGCGCCGATGAAAATTGTATTCGGAACCCTGCCTCCAAGTAGGCGCTCCGGTGAAATGAAATGTCAAAAGTTGTTCCCGTTTTGTTGTCGTTTTACCCAGGTACTTGACACACTCTTCAACATACAATATTAAATTTTCCTGGTATCTTAACCCCCCCCTACTTGTCCCAACGCGATTCTTGCTAGACAGAAGGTCTACTAAAAAGCGTGCAACATAAAAAATTGAGAAGAAATTAGATTAACTAATTAGAAAGAAATAGAGAAAGACTATGTATCTATTGACAAAATATTTAATTACCACAGGGATGCGAACCAGAAATTTTTCCATTCTGGGGAACTGCGATTTCCTGTTTTCGCTGTTTAAACCACTAGATTTTCAAAAAATCTGACGCTAATAGTTTTTATAGTTTTTCGTAAATAATATACATATTATTCCATTTTCAAATAGCTTTACTCAAATAACCTTTGAGTAATACATGCTAGATGACATCGGGATACATTAAATTCACGTAATCTGTGATATCTTCTATAAAACTAATATTTATTTTTTTATTTGTTTATTAATAAATCAATTTATTTATTTAACGTCATCTTGATACACGCTGGTAGGAAAGGGAGCCACTCATCTCACTAGGAAGAACCTGTGCCGAGACGAGCAGCTAACAATATTGTGAAAACAAAATAATATAAATTGAAGATACATACTGCATTACTGAAAACACATTTGATCGTTGTGAAGTTGCATCTTTGGAACATGGGTAGTTCTATAATATTTAAAACTAAAAAAAAAATTACTCAAACTAGATGAATTTCGATCGACAGCTGGATATCGCATGTAACCATGTGACTAAAACAAATAAGATCAAAAAGTTATTGCAGTTAAGATTAGACTTATTGAAGTGAAATTTCTTGGGCACTTGAGAGTAAATTCAAACGGTCAAACGCCACCATCACAAACACAAACCATAATATTGGCTTTGTATACAGTAAATTAGCCGGGTCAACGGTACGGATAATGCGCCTGACAGCTAGTCTCCAATTCGAGTGTCTACTTGATTCTCGAGTATAGGTACTCGAGAATCTCTACGTCCATATTTTACGTAGGTACTCGATAGTATATTGAAAAATTCTCGAGTAATATTCTTCGTCGAAAAAATCGTAATTCATAAATGATGAAATATTGTTTTTTTTTACTTATCAAACATAATAATTACGTTATCTGTCCGTCCGCCTGTTTGTCTGTTATACTGTTATTCGTAATTTCGTTCTAATTCACGGCTAAAAAACTATTTAAACAGCCGGATATGGATCTCTAACCCCAGACCAGCACACCCGAACCGGCCGCTTAACTCATGTTGCTACCGCCGCCTCTCCGTGGACCGAAAAAAAATACTATAAATATATACAAGGGCTTAGCAAAGACGCGAATCATTTCATGTTCCGCCTAGCATCACTTAAATAAATAAATACCTACTAATTCTTTCCCTTAAAAAAATATACAACTTCCAAAAATTTGATAGATGTGGTCCTCTATCATGGATGGAAATGGTGAACGTTACATTGTGTAAAGTGATCACTTAAACCAGCCGTACTATAGTTCGTAAGCCCTATGAACACCCAAAGATTTTCATATCTACTTTCCCTTAAAAAAGTATAATTTCGTCTTTACGAGACATCTATAATTTATCTTGATTGTTATAATATGTTTATATTATATTGGTACCTAGTAATCCATCAGCGAATTGTAGTGTACTGGATTTAATAATGATTTAATATTAGGTGAGACAATTAAAAACTAATTTAATAATAAATTATGAACTAAACAATAACTGACGAACCGTGTATATTTTAGTTATTCATGGGAAAAATATCTAAAAACCGTTCAGACATTTAATCAGCTATTTTGGTACATAAAATCAACTCGAGTATTTAAAGATTTTACTACTCGATACTCGAGTACTATTAGGTCCTTACATATGAAATTGGCGTTTAGAATGGGAGGAACATAAAGCCGATTTTTTTTTATTATAATATATTTATTTAATCAAAGTATGTACCATTACTATCTATGCACTTTTGCCATCTCATAGGTAGTTCATTGATCCCTTTACTAAAAAAACCATTCGGACGGGAATCAATAAAATCTTTGAAGGCGGTTTGGACTGCCCCATCGGAGTTGAATCTTTTCCTTTGCAAGAAGTTATCCAAATTTCGAAAAAAATGGTAATCTGTTGGGGCAAGGTCCGGAGAGTACGGTGGATGTCTTAGACATTCCAATTGAAGCTCCTCTAATTTGGTAGTCGTCTGTTGTGCAGTGTGTGGTCTAGCGTTATCATGAAGCAGCAGTGGCCTAGAGCGATTAACCAGCCTCGGTTGTTTAGCAGCTAGCTTTTCCATCATGGTTTGCAGTTGCTGACAATAGACATCTGCCGTAATCGTCTGGCCAGATTTAAGAAAGCTGTAGTGAACGACACCAGCACTAGTCCACCAAACGCTCACAAGTAACTTTTTTGGAGTCAATTTTCGCTTTGGGCATGGTTTGGCTGGTTCGGCAGGGTTCAGCCATTGCGATGAGCGCTTCCGATTATCGTACAGGATCCACTTTTCATCACAGGTAATGATTCGATTTAAAATCCCTTCATTATTGTGCCGGTTGAGTAATGCAACGCAGCAGTCAACGCGCGTTTGTTGATTTGCTTCATTCAATTCGTGAGGTACCCACCTTTCAAGCTTTTTCACCTTACCAATTTGCTTCAAGTGGATTAAAACAGTTTTATCACTAACACCGCAGCCTGCAGCTAACTCGGATGTGGTTTGCGATGGATCCGCTTCCACAATAGCCTTCAATTCTTCATTATCAACTTTGGTCTCCGGCCGTCCAAGGGGCTTGTTCTGCAGGTCGAAATTTCCAGAACGAAAACGTTGGAACCAAAAACGCACTGTGTTTTCTTTTGCGGCACCGTCGCCATACACATCATTAATCCTTCGAGCCGTTTCTGCAGCACTGGTGCCACGGTGGAACTCGTACTCGTAAATAACGCGATATTTCAAGTTTTTCATTTTGTAAACTGAGTGACGCAAAGAGAAAAACAATTGAGGAAAAAACAAATGAATTATAATTTTCAAAACACAAATACATGAGTAAATAGCTGTAAAAATTTGGATTTGGAATTCCTAACCAAAGAGAAGATATTTGAGATCAAATTTGCCAGTACGACAAAACGCCAATTTCATATGTAAGGACCTAATATATTTAATTGTGAGATGTCAAATACTCGGCTCGTTTTTTTGCTTTATCTAGATACAAGTATAAATACATAGACAATATCATAGTATTTATGTGTTAAATAAAACGAATATTTTATAACAACCGTATATTTCACTGAGAATCAAATGTCGACGATTCGCTGAGGTCTTATCCAGCGTCATCCGGAGAGCGTCCCATCACCGTGGGGGTGGAGGCCGAACCTTCGGCGGCCCTTGTGGCCCAGTGGGCATGACACTGGCTTCCCACACCGAGGGTTCCGGGTACGGTTCCCGGTGAGGTCACAATAAATGTATGTAATTTACTCAAGCCAGCGTGGATTACAATTTAAAGATTCCAACACACAACTCAATAGCAACGCGAGAGTAGGGCAGGAGCCAGTTGTTGATACCAATTCCAGAAGCCCGAAGGACCTAGCAACAACTGCTAGTAATATAGTATATCAAGAATAGAAAGCCAAAAGGGCCTTAGTGATTATTTAGAACTTTACAAGAGAGCAAAGGAATTTCGTGTCAATCTGATTTTGTCAATATTTCTTTTATTATTTAATGATTTTCATATGCGTTTTGGATTAACGAACATGGAAATTGTTTAATAATAAAAGAAATATTGAGAAAATCATATTGACACAACATTTCTTTGCTCTCCTCTAAAGTTTTAAAAAATAACTAACGCCCTTTTGGCTTTCTACCCTCGAATATAATATGTACAGTGCTCCCCAGTACTTGTCGACAAGTTTTTCCGAAAAAACTTTTTTAAACCTCTGTCCATTACGAATCAAGGAATGTTTAAACAACCGGAAACTCGTTAAAATCAAACTTACCTGTCCTGTGCTAGCCTTTTTCGTTAATTAAATTTGGAGAGCGTTTATTTTAGTGCAGGTGAGGTGCGCTTATTTAAACAAGTATAAATTCCAAACAAGATAAATACCGCATTGTCCTGAGATTTTAATTCAACGCGTCCCCTAAATAACTATTTCTCTCCGAGGAATACGAAATGGAGAAACTTGCTCATTGCGGTAAATGGAGGAAGCAATTACAAACAACCCGCCTTGATTATTATATTCCTTTTAATGCATTTGTGTGAAGGGTGCACAAAGGTCCTTCCCTCCCCTCAGTTGAATTTCCCTAAACTATACAACGGAAAACAAATATCATACATTATCTAAGGCAGAGCTCGTTGTATTGTAATCTTCATCGCAGGTATTACGCTCACATTCAGGGATGGTAAAAAATAAGTAAAATTGAATAAATATTCGATTCTTTCTCCAATTCATTACTATTAAGCTTTTACACAACACTTTCGTTACAAAATTTATAAATTTGTTATTATAATTTATATGTTTTTATTAATCTTTATCTTATTTTTTAAGGCTGCAACAGGCCATAAACCACAATTACTGTAGCGAAACACATCATAACTTATACATAAGGTTTAAGAAAATCACGTAGATGTATTGTTATGTATCTTAAAAGCTGGTTGTATGCATATTGGCAGAAATAAATTAATGGAAATGATCACATGAACTGAAAATATTCTTAATTGTACTCCTAAATAACTAATTATTGTATATTTTCTTCTTCTTATGTATCTTTTCCTGTTTTCGACTATTATTTTTTTTTTCAAATATAAAAAAAGACTAAAGCGTACAAAATATTCGATTTTTTTTTATATTATACTAATTTTAATTATATTTCTAATTTTGTACCTTTTATGTGTGTTACATTGATGGATTATTAATGAATTGAATTGAATAAGTGTTATGGTTTAGATCACACTACTGGACCAAACGGACTCCTTCACCATAGGCCTCGGCTTTGCTAGAGAGAAAGGGAACATCTTTAATACTAATATAAACATTAATAAAGAATTAAAAACACTGAATGCAAACATATAGCTATTCAATGTACCTACCTATGCATAAATAAGCAACGTTTAATTATAATATGAACATGTACGCTAATTCTGTTCTATTCAATTAAATGATGACTTTCGGGAATCTAACTCGCCACGTTCTTAGTTATCTTCTAGTTTTTGTCATCTGGAGTATTATGCCGTATTTCTACGACCTTTCTGGCCGATATTTCGGATCCATTGCAGGGTCCATCATCAGGGCTGATGTATTGTGAGTGTGCAATGGGATCCGAAACATAAACCAGAAAGGTCGTAAAAACGCGGCATAATACCGCAGAAGACACAAACCAGAAGACTAGCCCGGAACGCCTAGACTTTTAGGACTACTTTCGTGTATGCATTTTATTTTGCATACAGATATGTACATATCGATGACTTAAAACTAAAACATTTTAAATCCAATTTTGGTCTAAAATGAGTTAAGTACTGAATTGTAATAAAGATAACCTATATTTTTATGTGTTAAAACATTGCATTTCTTGAGTCTACCGTTATAAAGATATGTGCTTTTTACAATATACTGTAAGTCTTGGCAATATTTTTAAGAGCTAAAATATTATATTTCCTTCACAATATATTTATCATTATGCTATGCTAAACGAAAGTTAAGATAAAATATTGTATTTAAATAAGATACAGTGCTTTGGAACACATTTAAATATATTTTACACCTGAAAACACTAGATTTAAACAAATATGGAATAGATCCAACTATCACTTTTAACATTTGCAGAGTGATTCTGCGGATCATAAGAGAGTCTGCTTGAAATTTATGTGCGCCACAATTGTTTCCAAATTACTGATTTGGTACTTTTAGGTAAAGAATAATTTGGGGCTTCTACTGGTAATAATGATGTATTGGACGACCAGCAAGTAGTCCTTATCGTAACAAAGTTATTGTCAATATTAAGAAAAAAAAAATTTCCACGTGCGAAGAGTCCTATACACAGCCGTGATTTAATATTTATACTAGGTGCCCGTTGCACGACTACGCGTGCAATTTAGCCTGGCGGCAGACTCACTGATGATAATGTAACGAAGAAGAAGAAGACGGACTCACTGTTGGTTGAGTAACGAAGAAGAAAGTTCACGGTAAACACTGCGCGCCGAGCTCCCCTTTCCGGTGACGCCCCGATCGTGAAGATCGGACTGCGCATTCGGGAGTAAACGCCGAAAAACTTAAAAGCCGTGGCGACCGCTGCATGGCCGAGGCGACCGCTGCGCGGCCTTACGACCGCTTCGCGGCCGAGGAGACCGCCGCGCGGCCGTGGCGATTGCCGCGCGGTCGGGGCGATCGCTGCGCGGCCGAGTCGACCGTTACGCTGTCAAAATGTGCCTCCGAAGTATTGGAGTGTTTTCACAATTTTCTCAGTTTTTAAATCATTGAATGCGCAAAAGAAACTATATATTTTAGGTTAGGTTAGGTTAGGTCATAAATGGAAAAATATTAATGAATATGTGAAAGATTATGTATCCAAAATTGTATTTAAAAAAATTCCTTTTTTCAAAGAAAAAATTAACTTATCAATAAAGTCTTTTTCGACCTTTTACAAAAAAAATTTTTAGTTTTTTAAAAAAAATTGACTTAAAAAATTTACTATTCATAAACAATTTTTTTTTCCATAAAAAGTAAGAAATAAAAAAGTACATTAAAAAATAACAAAACAGTTCAATTTAAAATTCAGTTCAAAATTCAAATCTGTCAAAAAATAACGAAAAGAGAAAAAAATAATCTAATACAGAAAAAGAGAGATCCCTGCAACGAAAATAGCTGAAAAATACGCAATTTTTAAATTGTCGAAATCCGGCTTACGTCAAAATAAAAAATACAATCTCGTTAAAAAAAAATTAAATACACGCATCGAAAAAAAAATTGATTATAATTTTTTTATAAATAAAGATAGAAAAAATTAAAAATATAGCAATCATTGCATATAAAAAATAAAGATGGCCAGATTCGGCACAAAACGTCATACTTCAATTTTGAATCCGATCACAATACACCAAAGTATGAGGTAAAAACGAAATGAACATAGCAACAAAATAAGAATAAGAAGAAAATAAATTTTACAAAAATGTCACGCGGCAACGACTTATCTTTCGTATTTTTTTAAATTGTCATTATCTTTCATATTTGCAGAGAAAACCGTAAATATGTCCGAAAAAAGTAAAAAAAAACGCCAAAAACAGCTTTGTAAAAAAAAACTACACATAGAAACCCTAGAAATCCATTTCCGCCTGCCTTCCTCTGGAAATAAATTAACGTACTTCCCCTATGCATTAATGTACTCCTATATCTCATTTTTTTAAACAATTTCTTTCTTCAATTTTTTCATTACATCTGATACATATATTATGTTTTCTCTCTCTTTTATTACAATGAATTCTAAATTCATCAAGCGAATTATTTTAATTGGCTTAGGGCCTGTTGTTTGATCAGAAGTTAAGAGTAAGAGTTATGAAAAAAGCATAGATTTTTACGAAAACGGGTGTTTTGATTGGAGGAGAATGCAAAAATCTATGCTTTTTTCTTAACTATTACTCTTACTTCTGATCAAACAACAGGCCCTTAATATTTTTATTTATCATATATGTGGCGTATCATATATAAAAGCAAAGGTAGCAACGTCCAAAAAATTTAAAAAAATGTTTTGAACCATTCACCGATATCGACTCATTTAAAATGTACTAAATTTTAGATTTTATGTATTGATCCCTTCCAAAATCATGTTTTCTGTAAATTTATTTCATATAAAATATCGAATTCAGTATATTATAAATTAATAATCCTCGATGATTACATTTAATTTTTTTTCGATATTGCTGCCTTCGCTTTTATACCCCACGTAAGTTATATTTCTTTTAACGAATAAGCTGTAATAAAATATATCCAATTGAGACCTTTAAAAAAATAACAAAAAACTTTTCAAAATGATTTAAATAAAAGCAGAGAAGACTTGGAAAAGATATTCCGATATATAAAGAAAAGTAAATATAAAAGAAATATAAATATAAATACTATAAACAAGTTATCAAAATTTCAAAATTCAAAAGACATAAGTTATAATTTAATAAATAACCATAAAAAGATAAGTCTTCAAAAAAATTAATAGAATTTGATAATTAAAATGTTTCCAACAAAAATCCGTAAATGGTCCATTGTTGTAGCTTTTGAGAATAGAAAAATTTAGCAAAAATTGTTAATGTACTGAAAAATATTATTCGTGGGGAATTACGGAAAACTGAAAATGGATTTACAATTATTTTTTTTAAAGTTTAATCGTAATTCGAAAAAATTTCAATTGAATTTACGTAAAAATATTTAAAAATTAAGCGAGGCATGAGTCTCACGGTACTGAAGAAAATTAAATAAATCGTTTATATAAATACATTCCAGTGATGAACGATGCGTTTCGGGAAAACAAAAGAAAAGCTAAAATATCAGAAGAGCAGCATACAAAAATATAAAAAACGCCGAAAAAACGCACTAAAAAGATTGCCGCTGCTTGGACACGCGTCTGGAAGTAATTATTTTTAATAGAAAAGATGCGCATCATCAAGCGCCACGCGGTGATGCTACTTGCGTGTCTGTGCAATTTTTTTTTACTGAGTTATTAAAGAAACGAAAATTTAGACTTTGGTTACAAACCGAGAAAAGTGGAGGGTGTGAAAAAATTTAAAAATATTCGCAAAAAATGGCGGCTCAACTGTGGTTTGAACCTGCTACTCGATTTTTTAATTTCAGTTGCAGAAATGGCGTCCTCGCGAAAACGGACTGAAAACGGGTGTTTATTTTTTTATTTCGGCGAGAAAGAAAGCTATGCGAAATTGATGTAAGTATAAAAAAAAGATGGCCGGATTCGGCACAAAACGTCATACTTTTTTTTTTAATCTGATCGCAAAACACCGAGATGTGCAGTAAAAACGAAATTTCACGCCGTCGACTAAAAAAAAGAAGAAGAAGATAAGTGTTTAAAAAAGAACACGCGGTAAAGAGTTTTCCTTTGTATTCTTTTTAAAAATTGTAATTATCAAGTATACTCGCGGAGAAAACGGTAAAAACGTGCGAAAAAAAAGCCGAAAAAACCCCAAAAAACGGCTTTGTCCAAAAATAGTGTAAGCAAAAAAAAAATAGTGTAGCCGAAAACGTGTGAGAGATGATAAAAAAGTGTTTAAGGATAGGAAGAAAAAATGATGAATTCGAAATCATGCGTTATCAGCGTGTCCATCATAATCAAGTTTCAAATTCCAAAATTTCGAAAAAATCGCAAAGATATGAGGTAAACACATCATTTTACTGGAATGGGCATAGAAACGACATTAGAAGACGAAGAAAAAAATGTTCTAGAAAATCTCACGTGGCAAAGTTGTAATTGGTATTTTTTTTAAAATTGTAATTATCGTGTAAACTCGCGGAGTAAACGGTAAATATGTGCGAAAAAAGTCAAAAAATGCAAAACGGCAAATGTTTAAAATGTGAGGATATATCGCGGAAAGTAGGTACCTTACAACTTTAATATATATGTGAATTGCAATTAAAAATTTTCAAAGTTTAACAAGCGCTAAAATTATCTAAATACAGACGATTTAATTCATAAAACCTACCACCAAGTTTCATTTAATTTAATTAAAATTTTATTCTTGTTACAATTTTTTTATTATGAGAATTAGGCAAAAATTTTCTGACTGAAAATTTATTTTTTACTTTTTCGTAGGTACATTTAAAATAAGCGTTTTTTTTTAAATTAATAAAATATAAAAACACATGTAATGTAATATAATATTCACATAATAATATTAAATCCATATATTTCAAATTATTTCGGAATTGAAATACCGGACTACACCTAGCACATGTATTTAAAACTTCTCAAACACCACCCGTAAGATTAAGCAATCGATTAGAAATATATTAATACGTTTGATAGCTTTCTCTTGAATAGTTTCTCGTGCGAAATTGTCCACAAATGACTACTTTGCTACCCCTAATAAAACGCTTTAGGACCTTTAAGTTAATCTCCATTAGGTGAAGTGACAAAATGCAGGAAAGCACGTGGTACGTGACCACCCCCTCCCCGCGCCGGCAACACCTAAGGCTTGCCCACATCAATAGGCTGTAAAATTCCAATATAAAAATCCCTTTTTAGTCACGCACAAGCATTATTAAACCTTCGACATTTTTGTATGATCTTTTATGTACGATATCTCTTTAGTTCACAGGCCCCCTGGGTGCCGAAAGCGTTGATAATTTTCCGATCTGTCTGTGCTTTATCGGTACCATGAAACTTCATAAAACTTAGAATTTATCATATAAATGTTATGAAAAAGTATCGCAACCAGAATATAGGCAACTGAAATCGATAGATTTTTGTTGATTACTACATGTCACGAACTTCTATAATTTCCAATTTTGTTTATGCAGAATTATGAAATGAAAGATTGCACTTACTGGTAACATTAACTATACTAACAAAGTTTAAGTAAAAAAAATCATGGAACTGACCCTAAGAACTAAGCTGGTGAAATACAACTGTGTAATTCATACCACAATGCAGAAAAACCACCAATCTAGGCCACACAGACACAGTGGCAAGGAATGCTACATAAGCAAATAGAGGCACGTGTAAGACACGCGCGACCGGCAGGTCTGCACCATCAGCATTTCGGACAAATTCTTCACACTCACACAGTCGCACTCTAAGACTCCTTTGTTCGTAAATTATAAAAAGAGGCAAACGCCCTAGGCAGGCATGTCAGTCCTACGTAGACCTTCGGCGGGTGGCCGTAGGCTATGGCCCTTAGAGTATCTATCATTGTCTGCATATTCATACTCATGTATATTTTGTACTTGTTTTATCGAGATACTAAATCATCAAATATTCTACGCCTTTGGAGCTTTTTCGTCGCATGACGGTGGTGACCCGAAAAAGCAACAGCTCCAAACCATCTCCAAACCACCCAAACAACTATGAGACCAAACAAGCTGACGACTTAATATACACTTCGCCCAATCTTCGCGGGTGCGTTCGCAGCGTTGCACATCCCTACTGAAATTATGATTTCTGGTCGCAGTCTTCAGTTTGTATAGGGCGGCTGTGACAAAGTTGCAATAAGCGGTGATTGTGCTTTTCGCTGTGACTCCAGAGACCGCCAGAGGTCTCTATCTGTACACTCAATGAACACGCAACACGCCGCTCATCACGTTGAACAAGAAGAGCATTCATTGTGATTTTGCCACCCGGCCGACCTAAACTGTTTCCCTAACCAACATGAGCGTCCGTTCCACGGTGTCATTTCGTCAGATTTCTATTTAATTTTTAAGTCATGTGCAAAACGTGTCCCAAACATTCTTAATTTTATTATAACAATAACACTTTTATGAGGTAATAACGCCCCACCAGGTGAAATCTGTTCTGGGCCGGTAATAATTGACAATCTAATAGTTTCTTATTCTTAATTGAATCAAATTATGTAATATAAGAAGGAGAGTTATAATACAAAAGAGATTAAAAAATATAAAATTATCATCTTCTTTACAGATGTCGCCTTATGTAAAAATATATTATTGAGGTGAAAATTATATTCGCTAGATGTCCCACCAGAGGCGTGCAATGAAAACATTGAAACATGACATTTACGTTAACATATAATTTGAAAAAAAATCGGAATAAAAGATATATCTTATAGATGATAATAATCATTATAATATTCAGATTTATATATCTCATAATATTCTGTCACATAAATTTTTTATTTCGATGTTTTTTCCACAAGATATGTTTACATAAAAGTCATACTTTAATGTAATCACCGCGCGCGCCTGTGTCCCACCAATAAAGATGAACAGTATTTTTAGCGATTTCAAAGCACAGCTGGGGCACCGCGTTTCAAATGGAAGACATTAAAAAGTTAATTTTTCCATTATACGTATATTACAGGTTAGGTTAGGCGAGGGCGCACACTTGACCCCCGCGGAGATGATATATGCGCACCCTTCTGCCCAGCAGTCCGGTTACGACCTTTCTTCCCCGGTCCCCCATTAAATCAGCCGAACGAACATCATTACGCATATTCCATCAATTATTCAATACGCGATCACATTAAATACAGATATATTGGCAATTTTATTCCCGGATGTGATATTTACTTCGCAATAAATTATTTTTATTATTATTTATATAGAATCATAATGTAGAAGTTTCGGATCGCCGCCACGCCACGTAACAAACTTACTTGAGGGGTTAAACCACCCCGACATTTAAAATAAAATCATTTTTAATGTATGTTATGAACAATGAATATGTAGCTTGAAGTTCTAAAAATAATGAGAGTCATTAATTTCATTCAGAAATTGAAATTCATTGACAGGTGGCTGATAATGCGTCGCAGGTCGCAGCAGGTAACGGCGACCTTGCAATTGTGAGGAGCTAATCAAGGTCTTTCTTCGAAACTGTGAATAGGGCCCTTTTTGGTGTAACGAGGTTAAAGAGCGCATTTATAGAGCAGGTATACGGAATATCCGTGTAGCAGTTACCTGTTCTATATTTATGACAGCACTCGGTCTTTGAAACCACACGTTTGTGAAAATATCTAAAAAGATACATCTCGATCGAAAGGGATAATAAACCTGTACGGAGCGTGTTTATCTATCAAATAAATAGAAACAATACCCAATTAATAGCTTCTCAATGACAAGTGAAGAAGCCAGCACTGGTATAGGTCTTTTCTTATATGCTTGCAATTGAGTTAGTGTGGGTACAGTGCGTAACACGAGCATTCTTTCGTTGCGTTAAGTTTACGGATACGCCCCTCTCGTATCCGTAAACTTAATACAACGAAACAATGCGCGTATTACGCACTGCACCCACACTAACTCAATTGCAAGCTTTTATGAAATGACCTATACATCCGCGAAGATGACATGCATTAAGGCGGCCAGAAAACTGAAACGGTCAGCTCAAAAGGGTCCAAGGATATTGCTTTTACTATGGACTAATGTATGGTCAAGGAATTGCAAGTTGAAGGTATTTTTAGAAATCTCCATTTCTAATGCGGAGAATTTTTTTTTCTCTTGCGTTTTCTCGAAACTTATTTTTTCAGACTAGTGGATAAGGTATCTCAAAAAATTTTGTGACTATATTGTCCAAATTTGTCACATATTTTGCCAATGACATTATCTACGCTGTAGCGTAGGATTTTTTTGATATAATTTGTGCCATTTGTTTATTATGAATATTTTAATTAGATTTTTTATGAAGAAAATGAAATTTATTTTCAAATTACCACGATAAAAAACTACGATGTAGATATAACATTATTTAATAAGAAAATAATTTAATTTATTATTTCATTAAAACCCTGTCGACATGATTATAGCCACCAACTTCGCGCGTCGCGGAGAAGAACCATTGCTGAACAGCACACATAACTCTGCCATTTTGAATTTTCCAAATTAATTTTCTAATTATAAATCCACAAAAATGAAGACGTCAAAAATGAAATAAAAATTTGTGTGGGCAATAGTAATGTTATTTTCTTTTTTAAATTGAATGTATATTTTGATGCCTCAATGTGGTGATTCCTTAATCACTTGATCCCTTAAATCTTACATAAAAATATGAAGTCGTAATACTACTCAGATAAGGTTGACTATATGAGCGCTATAAGTGTATATAGCGCTCATATACACAGAGCACAGAGTATATAGCGCGATAATATGAAGTCGTAACAGTTAAGGTTGAGTATATGAGCGCTCACATCAATTCCAATTCAGTTTTATGTTCTTTATCTAGATAAATACATTTTTTAATTTTTAAGTATCTAAGAAATTTCAAAACAGTTTATTTTATCATCAAAATAATCCAGGAAAACGTAGTGGGTGTTTTTGGGGAGATTGGCCGGGAGACACTGAGAATTGAGAAATATATGATATAATTTATGTAACCCCGTGCACCCCATCATTTTAATTTTTACACACTTGATCTACCTCTAGAAAGTGGTAAGAATTTTCAAAAATAATTATTATTTAATCATTTAAGATAGACCATAGCAACTTAAGTGAATATCTTTTTATTATGTCAAAACTACATGCCGTTATATCTATAATCTACTTTTTTTCCAAAATTGTTAGTTTTTAAAATAAAAAATATGTCAATATCCAAAATATAAAAGCTATAAATATCAAAAACGTTCAATACGTCGTTAATCGTTGGATCATCTCTCTTACGTTGAACCTCAACTGACGTACAACGTGACTATAACTTATTAAGCTCCTTATTTTCCAAAACTTTTTTAGATCAGCGATAGCATCCATATCACGAGAAAGGTCTTTCCAAGACTTATTACAGAACTTTCAAGACATTTCGTGTTAACAATTAAGTCGTTAAAATTGATTGATTTATTCAATACTGTCATTATTTGTCCGGAATGTTTTCTCAAATTAAAAATTTAATGATACATCTTGAAAATATATTATTCGTTATTCAAAATGGTCTAAGAATCTATAAGATTTAAATATAAAAATCAGACAATTTAATTATTTTAGTAGGTAGGTAGGTACACATCTTATTGATATTTTGCCTACGATTTGTAATACTCATTAGTGTCACGTGAGATTGCGCAGTATTGAGCTTCTTGAGTCATTGCTATTTAGTAGCATGTGTGTAAGCACATTGCTAGTAATGGGCATGCTCATTACTAGCACGCTGAAAAATAAACCGCTGGTTGATTTATGAGCATGCTAATGTCATTCATCATGAGAAGAGATATCTTTGAGCATGTGTGAACAGGCTTGCTTATGAACATGCTAATGTCGTTCGCGGCTAGTATCAATCAATGAGATCTTCTCAGTCCGCGACAGATGAAACAAATATGGTGCGTTGGTGAGATGACAAAACATTACTTTTCGTGACTTATTATAGGAATCACGAATGTCTGTGGAATACTCGGTCATCGCTTTGTAAAAATAATATAGCAAGAAATAATGTTTATGAAACTTTATTAAAAGATGTGAATGAAAATTATAAAAACTAAAATTAAAAATGTGCGGATGGAAACTCGGGAACCGTTTTGATTTATTGGTTCACTTGCATTTCCTGTTTCAGTTTGCAAAGTTTCCATTTTGAACAAGAGCCTCCCAATTTAAGACAAGAGCATGACAGTAATAAGCATGTGAGTTTGATTGAGCATGCTCATTCACGAGCATGATTCATTAAAATAAGCATGCTAATAACGAGCAAGTGTGTACAGTTGTTAGAGCATGCTCAATAATAAGCATGTGATCAGTACCTTAACGCAAAGAGGAAAGTTTTATGTTGGGCAACTCACCAAGAGACAGAAATGAAAAGTGTGACTAAGATAACAGGCAAGAGTACCTGATAAGGCATAATTGAATTTGTCAAGAAAATGAATCAGCGATCCAATGATACCCGAGGGGAATCAAGAGCCGCCCCTAAAACCGCTGGACTGACAGAAAACAGACAGAGAAAAGTGGAAGATACTTAAGTGGCCTTCATCCAGCAGTGGATAGAAAACGACTATTAATTGTGATGGTCTCTTAGTCCATTGTCTCACAACTGAGTATTATGGTCCTTTATTCTACTTCTGCCACGCAAACGCTTTTCTTCAGTATCACGTATCGGCATGGTCAGTCCATTGAATACTGTCGCCCTCCGTTCTTGTACACTGTCTTCAAGCAACATGCCCAATGTATGACAGAATTATTTTCCTGTATGTTGTGGAAAGCGTTTTCTTAGTAATCAGTGTCTGAAAAACAGAGGCTTTCTTTCATCTTTAAGTCTCTTCTACCAGAATACCACTCCAACACCACTTCTCGAAAGAATTAATTTCCACTCCACGTGTTTTATATTCCCTAACATGAAATGTAGCGGTTCATCAAAATTTTGGGCCAAACCAATTCCCCTTCGGACAAGAAATGAGAAATCCCAGGGAAATAAAATCACTGGTCTCTCTATTGATGCATAATGTTATTCTATTCAATGGTCCATTATATTATTACATTACACTTTCAAATAATTAGTTATTTACTGGTAAAGTAATGCTTTTCTCAATTTCTCCCCCATCTTTTTATTTTTCTTGTTCTAGATCATGGATCTGGTATTGAGTGGGAGCCCTCGTCTAGGAAAGTGTAGCACCAGCTATCTTTCCACTTTTTTGACGGTCTTCCTGGCATGTGATGTCCCATGGGTATATTGTGGACAACCGCGTAGGAAATTCTTGTATTATCCATCCAATCCACCTGATCTCTACAGTACCGCCGTCTCTTCTTGCCCCGTCTCACAATATCTTCTCTCTGACAGATCTTTTTTATTTCAGAGCTTCTGACCCTGTCCGTGAGAGCCCTCCCTGCTATAGTGGGCAGTACATCTCAGACGTCCGAAGAAGAATTTTGGTCCTCACTATGTCAGCCCCATTTTCTATACCATGTACCATAATGAGCCTGACACACGTTTTGTAGATTCGGGCTTTGCTATCTGTGAGCATGTGCTTATTGCTTCATATTTTCTCCTTTAAGCAGCTGGATATTACTGCTACCTTATTGATTTACTCTTTAGCTTTATTGTAGACTTCACTGTGACCAGATGTCTCAACTTCCCATCACCAGGTATAAAACTGAAAATTATACTTAAACAAATGTTCTTTTTGCGTATAGTGAGACATAAATAAGAGAGAACGTATGACAGATGTAGTACTTCGATAATACCAACTAAACCAGCCGTACTCAACCTGCGGCCCGCGGGCCGCATATGGCCCGCCATGCTTTTGTATACGGCCCGAAATACATTTATTATCAGGAACGAGATTTAAAAAATCTAGCATCGAAAGTTTTGAATGTCTTGAAATACTCGTGAAAAAAAGATACGTTTCTGTCATTTTAAAACCGGCGATTTCTATCGTTTAGTAACGAATTTATTATTTCAGCCATAGATATTTTCAACCACACTGGTTGGGAGATATTGGTATGGGTAATTGGGAACAAGGCAAGCACTCACCTTTCTTCCTTCGATTTTGCGTTTCTCCTCTTGCCTCTTCTATATCTCCAAACTTCTAGCGGCGAGGTGTTTCACGTTAATTTCAATGTAAAGCACTCGCGTCAAGATTTAAATCTTTGTTTCAATTTGCGGTAGTTCACAGCGGAAAAAACTATGCGGTCACTTTTTTCTATTCCGATATTTTTTTTATTGCGATTGCAGCTGTTTTTCCGTCTTGTGGCGGCTTTGATTTTCAAAAGTGGAGCGGCTCTAGTACTTGCTTGGTTTCGGGAATGGGTAGGGACTGGGAGAGAAGGAATACCTGTTTCCTAGTTCACAAATTAATTTATGGCGCTAACATGCCGCCCGGGATGAAGGCTTGCCTTCATTAACAAGTGATAGAAAGAAGAAAAAAAATAAAAAAAATAAATAAGAATAATAATGAACTTAACATAGCGTAATAGCGTAGCGTTTTAGCGTAGCGTTTTAGCGTAGCGTTTTAGCGTAGCGTTTTAGCGTAGCGTTTTATCGTAGCGTTTTAGCGTAGCGTTTTATCGTAGCGTTTCAGCGTAGCGTTTTAGCGTAGCGTTTCAGCGTAACGTTTTAACGTAGTGTTTCAGCGTAGCGTTTTAGCGTAGCGTTTTAGTGTAGCGTTTTAGCGTAGCGTTTTAGCGTAGCGTTTTAGCGAAGCGTTTTAGCGTAGCGTTTCAGCGTAACGTTTTAACGTAGTGTTTCAGCGTAGCGTTTTAGCGTAGTGTTTTAGCGTAGCGTTTTAGAGTAGCGTTTTAGCGTAGCGTTTTAGCGTAGCGCTTTAGCGTAGCGTTTTAGCGTAGCGTTTTAGCGAAGCGTTTAAGCATAGCGTTTTAGCGTAGCGTTCTAGCGTAGCGTTTTAGCGTAGCGTAAGAAAGAAAATAAATAAAAAATATGGCGTTTAGCGAACTAAAGATAGGTTAAAAAATAACAAGATTTTTAACGCGTTTTCGAATCATGTTGCGTGCGGAAAGGATCCAGAAGTTTTGTTTCGGCAAGGCTAATAATAGACTTGCTCCAGCGTGTAGATTTTTAGTATGATAATAATCAGCAATTAAGTGAACAATGTGGTCTTTTGCAGGCAAAACGATTGGATGCTTTTGTGTAGAACTAAGTTGTGATTGGTTAAGTCGACCACCAACGCGAATGAATTTAACATCATCTAAGTATGCGTTCAACTTGCGTAAAGCTATAGAGTCTGTATTCAGGGAATGATGGCGTTGTATGCATTTAATTATGAAATTCTCTGTTAGTTCTAAATCGTTTGCAGAAATAAAACCGCGTGTTTTCAAGATGTTTGAAAAGCGTAGGACATATACCGAAGCGCGTAAGAATTTTAGATAACTTGACATTCGTTGTGCCAATTTGTATATAGCGTTATCTTGCACGTCACTATTAGACGGCACAAGAAGTGACACGGTCTTTGACTCGGGGAGCTCCTCGTTTGAGCTTGTAGCAGCAACAGAGAATTGTATAGGCCACTCTTGCATCGGCCGGGTAAGCCATGAGGGACCGTGGTAATAAAAATTGTTATCAATTAGTTGACTTGGCATAACAGGTCGGGATATTATATCCGCAGGATTTTGAACACCTGGCACGTGGAACCAATGTTCAGCCGATAGGTTCTCATTTATGGCAGCGATTCGATTTGCAACGAATGTTTTAAACTTATAAGGAGCGGCGCGTATCCACGAGAGAGTAACTGTGGAGTCTGTAAATGCCAAGATTTTATTTAACTGAACGCGTTCGCAAATGATATCTCGTACGCATGCTATTAGGTTTGAAAGCAGAAGCGCCGCACAGAGTTCTAACCTTGCAAGAGATACACATTTTGGTGAAGCCACTCTAGACTTTGCGCATAAGAGTGTGACTTGTGCTTCATCTTCCTTGTTGTTTACTCGAATGTATAGCACTGCGCCATAACACTTCTCACTCGCATCGGCAAAACCGACGAGTGCTACGTTTGAGTAAGACTGCGAAATACCTACGTGACGGGGTATTTTTAACTTTTCGAGTAAATGAAGTTCTGACTTGAACTGTTGCCACTGACTTTCAATGTAAGCTGGAGCATTTTCGTCCCACTCAAGATTTTGCTTCCAACACTCTTGAACTAATAATTTTAATAACGTGGTAACTGGACCTAACAAAGAAAGAGGGTCGAAGAGTCTAGCAGTTGTGGAGAGAATTATGCGCTTGGTGCATCTATCCGATTGACACACATCGGCGTTAATCTTGAATAGGAATGCGTCATCGGTAGGATTCCATCGGAGACCTACGATTTGTGTATAAGCCTCTTCATCAAATTGAACGAGCTTCGGCAATTTGAGATCAGCGGGAATTTTTTCCATTAATTCGGTACTGTTTGAGACCCATTTACCTAGGTGGAAACCACCAGATTTGAATAACTGGACTAGATCGCTATGAAGTTGGTAAGCGTTGTCAACCGTATCGACAGAAGAAATGTAGTCATCCATGTAAAAGTGTTTTTTGGCTGCCCATGCAGCTGCGGGCCAGCGAGAGCGTTCATCTGCTGCTAGTTGCCTTATGACGCGCATTGCCAGATATGGCGAACTCGAAATCCCAAAGCAAACGCGATTAAACTCGTAAGTTTGGATCGGGTCGCTAGGATGGAATCTGAATAATATACGCTGAAATCGGTGATGTTCTGGTTTCAATTTAACTTGGAAATACATCTTCTCGATGTCTGCTGAGAGCGCAATCGGGAAGAGCCTAAGATTTATTAGTAACTCAAAGATGCTAACTTGCAGATTTGACCCAATATATAGCAGATCATTAAGTGATTTAGTCGAACTTGACTTACAGCTAGCGTTTACGACTATTCGCGTGCGGGAAGTTAATTTTTCCGGGCGATAAACAGCATGATGTGGCATATAATAGCATGGACCGGGTGCGAGGTTATCAATCGCATTGATATAACCCTTGTCAATATAATCTTTAATGGTTTCATTGTAATCCTTGCGTAGTTCAGGAATAGAATCTAACCGTTTTTCCAATTGAAGAAAGCGTATTTTAGCAATTGTGTCTGTACGACCAATTTCCGTTGGTTCGCATTTAAATGGTAATGCTACAGTATAACGTCCCGTCGCATCGCGTGTGAAAGTTTCGGTGAATATTCGTTCGCAAGCTGCGTCATCAGGACTTAAATGTTTTCTAATCGGTACATTTTCCAATTCCCAAAAGCGTTGCGTTAAATTTTCTAAAGAAGGTTCGTCAACTATTGCGTGTAGGGCGCGTTCAATCGGTTGCACGACACAGTCTGCTTTTCCCATGATGACATAGCCAAACGAGGTTTGTATCCCGACTGCATTTGAGTCGGATGACATCACCTTTTGGTTTCCCAGCAAGAAAGGAAATAGTTCATTGCCTATTAAAAGATCAATATCCGCGGGCGTATGGAATTTTTCGTCAGCTAAGGGTAGGCCGTGCAAATGTTGTAGTTTGTGAATGTTCACATAAGCGTTTGGAACTTTATCCGATATTGTGCTGATTACACGTGCGTTTATTTTGAATCTGCAGCGTGCATCAAAGCGCGAATAGATTGTCAAATCAGCGAGGCCAAATACTGGCTTTTCAGAGTTCCCTATGCCTCTGACTGTTGCTGGAGAATTTAAAATATTCAGGTTAAGGCGATCACAACATTTTTTTGTAATAAAATGACTTGTAGAACCACTGTCTAACAATGCTCTGATTTTTAATATTTTGCCGGAATCGTTTAAAGCGTATATTACCGCAGTAGGTAACAGAGTAATCGAATTAGAAGAGCTTGGACGCGTCTGGTTATACGTTACATTGCTATGCATAGAGAGTGGAAAATTGGAAGCGTCGGCTGCGTTTGCCGTTTGTGATTGTGAGGCGGGCGATGATGTTTGCGCGCGGTTAAGCGACGTATTATCATTAGACGATAAGCGTGTGTTTTCCATTATGTGAAGTTTAGTGTGATGCATTCGCTGGCAGACGGCGCATCTATTTTGCGATTTACAGTTTTTCACACTATGAAAGCCCAAACAATTAAAACATAAATTATTATTTTTCACGAAATCATTTCTATGATGAGAATTTAAAAGAAGAAACTTATCGCATTTATAAAGTGGATGAGGATTATCGTTTTTACAAAAAGGACACTTAGGAAAGCTGTTACTGACAACGAATGATTGCGCAGAATAATTTTGTCTTTTATTATAATTTTTATTAACTTGCGAAGTAGA